>LGRX02007641.1:0-20169 GCA_001247695.2 Cymbomonas tetramitiformis
TGACAAGAAGTCGAGAAATATATATGTGTATATATATATGTCGAATGCGTGTGAGCAGAACAGTCTCCCAGGGGCAGGTGTGTTCTCGGATACTAAGATGGTGTAAAATACTTAGGTGAGTGTTTTATGGCACACGGCTAATTGTGACAACGGACACTGGTGACATCTCGGGCTGAGGGGTGACAGACAGGAGACCCACTGTGCTCCCCCCTTACAGTGGGGGGGGCAAGATTGGGTTCCCCGTGACACCACCTCACCCCGTGGGGCTGAGGTGTCACCAGGCAAGGAGGCAGGAGCACTGCAGGGCCTAGGAGCCACACCGGCTCGGGCAATCCGGCATGTGCCATCCCAAAGTGTTCGAAAGTCCATTGCTAAGCTAATCTAAAGAACTCGGGTCCCTCGAGGATCATCACACACCGTGCAGGCATGGAGAAGGGTCAATGCTGAGCTATGCTTTGTTGTCGGAATCCCGCTGGCGGCGGCGTCACCCTCGATCGCATGCGTCAAGCGCCAGTGAGGCAATACTCACCCCTACAACGTTCAACCAACGCCAGTGCGATGCCAGAGCCAAAAGCGGCCTGGCACCACCAGGGCGGATGCGTCAACGAAGAGGGGGCAGGGGGATGGAAGGTGAAAAATGCGGCGAGCCCCCACTCTGCCGCCAATGAGCGCGCAAGCAGAGGGGAGAATCGGTGGGGTTGGTGTTGTAACACCACCGCACACCACCACACAGTGGCCAAGGGGCACGAAGGGTGGAGCGGAGAGCGGAGGATGCTGCGGACGCAACTCGTCGTGCTCCGAGTTGTCGTCATTGGCGAAGGCGATAGACTCGATGTTGGTGTCTGGTGCATAAGCACCACCAGACACCACCAGACCATAGCCAGGTGCAGGATGCCGTCGATGGACTCGAAAAGATGCAAACGCCGAATGAACAATTGGCATGCGCGCATTCTGGCGGTCAGCGGACATGGTGGCTGACCGCTGGCTGGAGAATTCCGCGAACGCGAAGTTAGGGTTCCCAAGCGAAGACATAACTTTCTGAAAAATGAACCAAATCCAGCGATGGATGGGTCAAATTGGAGTAGATTCTGACGAGGAAGCAGGGCATATATCTTACCGTGGCGGGCCGGCCCGGGGCCGTAGCGTGTCACGCCGGGCCGAAAGCGGGCCGGGATTTGATGAGGCTGCGGGCCGTAGACGAACGGTGAAATATTCGAAAATTTACGTAAAATTTTCGATTTTTCGTGATATTCCCATACTTAAAATTCGAAAAATTCGCCTGCGGCGGGCAATTTCTGAGACTGGCCGGGCTGGCCGAAACCGGGCCTGAAACTTTTGCAACTGCGGGCCGCAAAATAATTTGGAAGATATATGCTCTGCGAGGAAGACGCCGGTGACGTCAAACAAGTCGTGCGGCAAGCCAATTGTCCTGCAGGAGCGGTGCTGCTGTCCAGAAAGGCGAGGGCGCGTTTGGGTGCGTGTCTAAAACGTAACTCTTCGTAAAATTAACCAAATCGGGCGATGTAAAAGCCCAATTGGGGTGAAATTCGACGAGGAAACCGGCGGTGAGGTCAAAAATAACGTGCGGTAAGCCAGTTTCGCCACAGCTCGGGCGCTGCTGTCCAGAGTGTAGGGCACGTAGTTGGGAATGGTCGGAAATGCGTAAAAACGGCAGGGCACAATTGTATTTGCTTACGGTTGGATGATAAATTCTGGTCGCGGCCGCGATCTTCAACGGTGGCCGGGTCGGGATATAGTTCTTGTCGTGAGGACTAAACAGCTGCCGTCGGTTGCGGCGAAATGCGTAAAAGCCATAGGGCACAACTGTAGCCCAAACTGCTTACGGTTTGGTGATAAAATTTGGACGCGGCCGCGATCTTCAACGGTGGCCGGGGTCGGGATGTAGTTGCTGTCGTGAGGCTTAAACAGCTGCCGACGAGTTGCGGCGGTTTCAAGGAGTTTCGATGTGCCCTCCAAGGATCAAAAGTAATCAACGAACACCCACAAGTGGTGGCCGATAACCTGACAAGAAGTGAGAAATAGATATGTGTACTTCGTATATATATATATGTCGAATGCGTGTGAGCAGAACAGTCTCGCAGGGGCAGGTGTTCTCGGATACTAAGATGATGTAAAATACTTAGGTGAGTGTTTTATAGCACACTGACAACCGCGACAACGGACACTGGTGACACCTCGGGCTGAGGGGTGACAGACAGGAGACCCGCTGTGCCCCCCCCTTACAGTGGGGGAGGCAAGATTGGGTTCCCCGTGAAAGGTGTGGAGCTGCCTGAATCCGTCACTTTGTGGCTACTGCCCAGTGGTACTAGTCATAGTACCAGAATCGAATCTGGTACTATCACAAGTACCAAAACGCTAGAATTTTTTTTGATGTCCTCCTCCATCCTGATGGTGATATCCATGATATACCATTACCTTAACGACCCAAACTGAGTTGTATTATGCCCCATTGGTCCATAGGTTACGTGAAGCCCTCCCAGTGGATGCATATTGCCAACAAGGTGGAGTTTTGTGTTGCACAATGGTGTCTCACTTGTCTTCGAAATCATGGCGCTACTTTCGGATTTTTTTTTGAACAGACTTGGGATTCTATTCAACCCAGCGATGGCTCAAATTGAAGCTGTATAACATGGCCAATGATGGATGTGAGCATGGGGCAGTTGGCATACTGCCCGTCGCTGAAACTGCGACATGCTAAACATCCCATCTCCACCAAATGGTCCAACTCAAGATTCCTTAAGTATGAGGGCTATCGTCGATTTTGGAGCCTAGTCGTGGCACTAAAGCTACGAAATAAGTATATTATAACGTCGGATCGCCTCACCAGCGTTTATGACATCAAAAGTAAACCCATATATCGATTTTTCAAGACCTTTACATGCATGAGAAGTTGCCGTACTTGGACTCTACACATGGAACTTAAGTACGAAACCGCTCCCGATATTACTACAAAAAATGCTGAGAGGCCATTTTATCACACCCTTGGGTGTTATCGAATCCCAATACTGGCGTTAAAGACGTTCAAATGGCACAACGCATGACGACCACTTAAGATACATCTCAATAATAAAATTTGACATTATGCATGCCACCTCGTGGCCACATACAGTAATCACTCAGTAATAAGAAAACCCGCCAATAAGAAAGTAGCCAGATTTGTTGGGGGGGGGTGGGGGTACCCGACTTTGGTGAATATTGCTGGCTGGCTTTTTTGAGCTATGAAATATGGGGTGATAAGAAATATGGGCGCTGGCGCCATATTTCTTATTGGTGCGCCGCAGGCGGAATTTTTTTCAAAATGTCGCATTTTCACGGGTTTATCACTGAAAATTTAAGAAAATCGCTGGCTGATTGAAAAAAACATGACCCACTATTCTTACGATTTTCATAGGACGCTGGCGCTGGCGGGGGGGGGAGGGGGGATGGGCATCCAAGTTGGCGAATATTGCTGGCTGGTCCCAAATCTCCGGTTTTCTTATTACCGAGTGATTATGTAGCGTGCCCTTTTAAGTCACCGCGCGCTTGGTACTTGTGACAGTACCAGAAATTTTAATTAATTTTATGGCGTTACACCCCCCAAAAGCACACCGCACATACACATACCTAAAGTTCACGAGAGTACATTTCAGCATCAATGACAATTCAAAAGGGTCCTAAATGATTTTTCAAAACCTTCATGGGACTCATACACCCCATCTAGTGCCCATAATAAAGCATACATTTTGGTACTTGTGACAGTACCATACCACCGGGCAGTAGCCATTTGGCCCTGGAGTTTTTGTCCGAGACTGCAGTGAAAGGCGTTGCGCGCGCCAAGGCTCGTGCAAAAATTTTAGCCTTGGTTTCAGACAAGGGGCCAGAGGTTGGCTGGAAGATCTGCGAGAAATTGGAACGTAATTTTTACGCAGAGGATGAGGAAGATGAGAAATTAATGAGAAAGGCTGAGAAAGAGGTGAAGGCTGAGAAGCTTCACGCTGCGCAAGCCGCAGCTGCCAAGGGGCGGTCCAAGGGCCTGGGCAGAGGTGCCTACGCCGCCCACTCGTCCTGCTGCCCCTGGGGCACCGCCACCCCCTCCACCTAATCAAGCTGGACGGGGCAGCCAGCTGCAATGCTGGAATTGTAACGAGTGGGGACACCACCAGAACCAATGCTCGCAGCCACGCTCGGCTGGCAGAGGTCGTGGCAGAGGCGCGGACCGTGGCTGAATGTAGTTGAATGTAACGTCACGATGGCGTAGAGAAATTGCTTTGCGGAATGCTTAGCGGTTGAGGTGGAATGCCCAACCTTAATGTAAACTCTTGGGGACGAAACCCTAATTTGTAATGAACTTTAAGCCTGCGGGCTGCTCTTCTTGTGTTTCGGGTCTTGAATTGTCTGAGGAAGAGATTGGCGAAGCCGTCCCCTTGTGTGAGCAGGACGTGCCTGTGCCTCGCGTTGCGGGTAGACTTAGGGCTCGTGCTTCGTTTTGGCGGACGTTCGTGCGCTCTTCGTACGTGATGTCGTGGATCGAGACCGGTTTCCGATTGAAGTTTTAAAATGGCAGGGCACCGCCTTGCGTGCACCTCCGTAACGACGCTTCTGTTGTGAAGCATAAATCCTTTGTTACTAAGGCTGTGCAGGAGTGCGAGCTTATGGGCGCCTTGAGGGAAGTTGGCAGATATATAGTGCTGAGGTAATATATATCTATCTGGAGAGATAACCCCTGAGTTAAGGGTTACGGAATCAGAACGGTAAAGAGTGTCTTGATAAAAGAGGTATACACATAAATACTAACGGGTGTTTCCCGTCTACTGGTGACGGTCACCCAGCCTACTATAGGAAGTGACAGGTGACAGTCTTTACTGTCGGTGTGTCACATCCAGCACACCACCTAGGGTGGTGACCGGAGCTAGTAGTGAAACGAAGCAAACAAACTCCCTACTCAACTTCAGGAGGAAACTGTAGCACAACTGGGGGCCTGTACTCTTGGTCAGGGCGGTCCCAGGTCACAGCAAGATTGTCAGATACTGCTGTTACTTTGCTAAAAAACTAAACACAGCTCAAATTTAGAGAGCTCTTCTACACATCTAGGAAGCTACACTATAGCTAACCCCTAGGCAGGCACGGCGTGACCAATTTTAGCCACGAGGGGTCTTCGGAGCTGGTTGTCCGGCTCGGAGCAGCGTGACTGTGAAGCAGTTGCCGGCCCCCGGGGCCGGTGATGAATCATTCGTAGAAGAAATTGACGAATTCTCGATCACGGGAGGCTGCACTGCACCGGGGTGCTGCCAAGTGCTGCCCGACGGTGGGGCCTCGTCATCTGAAGACGACGCCGGCGACAGTGGAGGACCGTCCTCAAACAACTCGGCAGGCGGCGGCGGCCCGGGATGCCACGGCATCGGAGCCATATAGAGGCCCTGCCGTCTCTGCTCCCGCCGTTGGCGACGAGGCGGAATAGCACACGGCATGTCATGAATCACGTCAGCTGGCGAAGCCTCCTTAGCCGGGACTGCCGAGTCAGTCCACGTAGCACCACCGACCGGTGGACCCGTGCATGTGCGCGCACCGGCACCACCGACACCGGCAACGGCGTGCGGTGCGGCGGTGGCACAAATTATAAAGAGTGCGCACACCAAGGAGGAAGTGAGGAGAGACCTCGCGAACCTCGGAATGCCGTTCCCGCAGCCGTACCGTGGCCGCGGCGGTGTCACCGAGGCATCTTCGTCGTCATCGTCGCTCGTGGCGTAAGTCGCGGGCTTGTAGTCGATCACGCGTTCCGGCCCCTCAACCGCGGAGAGCAAATTCATGCTCGGGGCCGGCTCATCGGGCACCAACGCAATCCCCGTGCTCTCAATGAAGTCGGCAAACGCGCGGGTGACAGGAGGGCAGAAGGGGTTCGGCGGACCGGTCCATTCCTCCTCGGACTCAATCGACGCGGGCGGGGAGTGCGCGGGCGGCTCCGACACCACCGGCAAGTCGGCAGTGAAGGTGTTGACGTTGAATGTCGAATCCCCAGCCGTGCGCGCCAACTCGGAGAACTCGGTGACGGCGGACACGAGGGCCTCACCGTCCTCCTCGCAGAACGAGCACGCGGAGAGGTCGGCGAAGATGTCCGGCTTCCCGCCCGCGAGCATGCAAAGGGCGTCGAACTCCTCGGCGTTGTCGTGGTCGATGGCATGTTGAAATTTTGCGGCCAACACCGAGTTCTCGGCCTCCTCAGCGAAAGCGTAGGCCGAGAGCCCGGTTCGGCCCCCGTTCGGGCAGTCCCGATGCCAATGTCGCGCCTTGCCCTTCGCGCACACCTGATTTTGGCAGTACGGCACGGTCGCGCCGGTGTCGCGATGGAAGGCCACCTTCTTGGAGATGGACTGAGACCAATTGCCCCCTTTGGGAAGGGGCGAGGCCGCGAAACGAGTCTTGATGCGGCGGTCCGGCTTGTCCGCGCGAGGAGTAAACCCCCGCGGAGCCGGTCCGGACTCGGCGGTGTCGAGGAATGCGGCTAATTGACGCTTCAAGTCGAGGACCATCGTCCTCAAGTCCGCGAGCTCACCGGGTCCACCGGAGTCATCGGCGGCCCCCTCCATGAAATGCGTGCCGTGAGAGTAGCGGTGTGCGGACGCCGCGGCGGTGCCCGCCCGCACGTGCTCGGAGTAGCATTCACGCACCCATTGTTGAATCGTGAGGAGGTCGTGAGCGGCTCGTTGATCATGGAGAAGCAACCGCGACACCACCGGCTGGTAGAAGACGGTGTCGAGGGACTTGATGAACAGCGCCTTCACGTCCTCATCGTGGAGTGTCGCCCGCGTCCTCGCAGCCTTCAGAGCGGCGTTGAAGTCGCTGATCTTGTCATGCGGGTCCACGCCCGCAGAGATGCGGATGCTCAACATGTCCGCTTGGCCCTGAAAGGGGTCACCCGCCGGGATCATGCGGCGAGCAAACTCAAGCAGCGCCCGCTTACCGTCGTTCGGGAAAGTGGAGTGCGAGGAGTCCATCCAGTCCGCTGCCGGCGACGCGGGGTCAACCATGAGCTCGAGCGTGGAGAACAATAAGGCATTGGCCTCCACGCGGACGGGAAGGGTAGCATCGTCCAGCAGGAACAGGGGTGTAAAACCAATGTCCTCCGTGACAAATGCCGTCTGCAGCGCAGAGACCATCCTGGCGAAGAGCGCGGATGCGTGGCCCTCAGCCGCTGAAAACCGCCCGTTCTTGTCTTCGAACAACTTCTGACGAACGGACTTGGAGACTTTCATGTCGAAGTGCTCCCGCTGAAGTGTACGCACCGAGGCTAGGAACGTAGCACCCGCTGAATTGGCAGCCGGCTGAGCCGCCGGCGGTGTGGCTGGAGTGTTGGCGTGTCTCGCAGCTGCTGAATAAAAAATCGTGGCTAGTGCGCGTCGGCGATTCGCCATGCTAGCGGTGGCTCGAGTAGAAGCTACCATACTGAGAAGGACTGAAGGGGCGGAGTGAGGCAATGAAACGTGAGATGTGCGGCAGTGGCGGGCGGCCAAGAAACGCGTGGGTCGCCGATACGGCAGCCGTGAGAGATCAAATAATTCCGGGAAGTCGTGTGGTAGCGGCGGCCGATACGCAACGGTGTGGGATCCAACCAGAAAACGTAAACCAGTCCAACGTTAAGTCCCGTAAGAAATTCGTTCTCCAACCGGTGCGGCGTGCCGTAAATCAACCCATAAAATTTAGGCCATACCCGTGACTGCCGGCACTCTCACGCGCGGAGCGCCTCACTCCATCCCAGGCGTCCGAGCTTAGCCACTCATGGTGGCAATCTCGCAGTGGCTAAATAAAGCGCTAGTGGGGCCAAACCTGGCAGATATATAGTGCTGAGGTAATATATATCTATCTGGAGAGATAACCCCTGAGTTAAGGGTTACGGAATCAGAATGGTAAAGAGTGTCTTGATAAAAGAGGTATACACATAAATACTAACGGGTGTTTCCCGTCTACTGGTGACGGTCACCCAGCCTACTATAGGAAGTGACAGGTGACAGATTTGACTGTCGGTGTGTCACATCCAGCAGAAGTCTCTAGGAAGCCGCGGGTTGTCTTACCTTTAATGGTGGACGACTCTCGGGACACATTGCGGCTAATCTTCAACGGTAAGTGGCTCAATGCCTTCTTGCTGTTTCATGGAAGAGGAAATATATATAATGAATATATATATCACTGCAGAGACGGAAACCAGACTACGTTCGGGCTTTCGGATAGAGAACTAAGATGAATGATACAATGCCGAAGAGGATTTTATTATCGGGCGATCACAGGGTAGCAAGCTGCAAGTGACACTCAGGGCTAGGGGTGACACTACGGGGACACTGATTGTCATACGTGACACAAAGTCGGGTCCCGCGTGACACCACCTCACGTCCTCACCCCGAAGGTGCGAGGTCACTGTAAGATGCAACATGCTCCCTAAACCCTAGCTAGGCAAATCCACAAGTTGGCCTAGGCCCAAAGGGACCTTTTCCAATCCATCTAGAGGCGGCTCTCCGCATGGGCGATGACCTAGACCACAAGCATTGCAAAGCTAAAGTACATGGCGAGCTCCGTGTTGTCTTCGAACTCTCGAGGAACCTTTATTTTTATTTTTTAACCGATACCTGTGCGGTGCCACGACCCAACGCGGCCTGGCATCACCAGAGCGGGCGTGGCAATGGACGTGAGGTAAAAAACGTTGCGTGGATCCTCTCCGCACATGATGGCGAAAGTAAAAAGAAGAGTGGATGCGATGGGTGCATTAGCACCACCACACGCCACCACCAGACAACGACCAAGAGGCGCGCAAGGTGGAGGGTAAAGCTGAGGATGCCGCGGGGCGAGCTCGAAGGAGTCAAAGCTCTGGTCGATGGCGAAAGCGATGGACTCGAGTCTGGTGTCTGGTGCATAAGCACCACCAGACACCACCAGACCATAGCCAGTGGCAGAATCCCGTCGATGTACTCGGAGAGACTCTAGGGCAGCCCGAATAGCGGTCATGCGCGCACGTTGGTGCGCGTTGGACATGGCCGACAGCAGACTGCAGAATTCTGTGAAATATTAGATAGGGTTCGCAAGCGAAAATCCAACTTTTCGTAAAATCGACAATTTCCAGTGATGGAAAAGTCAAATTAGGATGAATTTTGACGGGGAACACGCTGGTGACGTCAAAAATACCGTGCGGTAAGCCAATTTCCGTGCAGAAGGGGTGCTGCTGTTCAGAGAGGCACAACCGCGAATAGATTGTAGTTGGTCTCGCAGCTGGAGATGCTAATGAAGCCGACAGCGGCGTGATGCGGCACGCACAGATGATTCCCGTAGCCGTAATCTTACGGTAACCGCGAGGCGTTGCTGGAGATGCAAACAGGGGTTCGCTGGAGATGCGGTCGCTGGAGACGCGACTGCTGGATGTGACACACCGACAGTTTAATCTGTCACTTGTCACTTCCTAAAGTAGGCTGGGTGACCGTCACCAGTAGTCGGGAAACTCCCGCTAGTATTTATGTGTATCTCTCTTTTATCAATCTGACTTTTACCGTTCTGATTTCCGAAACCCTTAACTCGGGGTTTATTTCCAGTTATCATAGTTATTCACTCCGAACTATATATCTGACAGGTTTGGCCCCACTTACGCTTTGTTTAGCCACTGCGACACCGCCGAGATGATTGGCTAAAGTCGGACGATTGGGATGGAGTGAGGCGCTCCGTGCGGGAGGGTGCCGGCAGTCGCGGGTATGTCATGGGAACACTGACTTTCACCCCCATAAGGGGGGAGGTCTGTGGTGCCCTGTGCCACCCCTCGCCTGCTCGGATGTCACTTGCAGTGCCTGCTGTTTGCTCCGCTCGTGTGCCACGGTCCGTCCGCCAGCTTAAACTCAATTATCTTTCAGTTTAATCCGACTTCAGCCGAACCGAGAAACCCTATCTCACTGCCTCACATTTTCCAGTGCAAGCATATATATAGTATATATTATCTGCTTTCACATCAGGTCTGGACCCACCTACGTTCAGAGGTGTTGTTTCTTACGTTCCGTCCGCTTCGCGCCCTGCGATTCTATCCGACACTTCAACTTAGTACCGACACTTCTTAGTACCGACACTTCAATTCCGACAATCGACCTCCTTGCCTTCGCAAAGGTCACCCCTAGTACCGACATTTTTTTAGTACCGACATTTCTCTTAGTACCGACATTTCAGCGCACTTTTTTGTGCGTTACCACTCAGATGGACCGACACTATTTTTTTAGTCCGACATCTTCTTAGTACCAACATTTTCCGACAATTTACTGCCGACATTGACCGCCTTGCCTTCGCACCGGCAACCCCCGACATCCCGACATCTTTAGTACCGACATCTACCGACATCTAGCGCACTTTTGCGTGCGTAACCGACAATTACCGACACTCTGGCCAGCAGCGCCTCTGCTGCCGGAAGATTGGCTTATCGTACGGCAGTTTTGACATTACCACCGTGTTCCTCGTCGAAATCTACCCCAATTTGACTTTTTCATTGTTGGAAATTGTTAAATTTACGAAAAGTTACGTTTTCCCTTGGAAACCCAAACTCCTTATCTTGCAGATTTTACAGCCGCAGCTGCATGGCTTCTTTGCGGCAGCGTGCGCGCATGGGCGCGCTGAGATCGGCGCTTGAACTCCTTCGAAGGCAACAATTTACCGCTGGTTACAGTCTGGTGGTGCTTGGTGGTGCTTGTGCACCAAGCACCAACATCGACACCAGCGTTTGCAACAACATCGACAGCGAGAGCTCTGACTGTGACGACTCCGACTCTCCGCGTTTTTCACCGTTTACACCTACATCTTGTGCGCCCCCTGGTTGCCATCTGGTGGTGGCTGGTGGTGCCGCCGCACCCCCCCCACCTTGCCCTAACGTTGGTTTTACCTTGGGGTTGGAGGATTGCGCGCTGTCTCGCCGCATTTTTCGCACTCGCCCCCCTTGCAACGGCACACTTGCTCTGGTGGTGCCCGGCCGTTTTTGGCTTTGGCATCGCACGGGCATTGGTTGAACATTGACTACTTGGCGCCGCCGTCTAAAGCAAGCCCCTAGATTGAGACCACTGAATTGTACATCACGAGTTAGTAATGTCACTATTTACATGATAAAGGGGACAAGAATCACGAGTGCAGTATCCACATAAGCCCGAGCTAGTGAGAAAACACCGGGGCTACTCCCTGCGCAGCGCACAAAGGGCTCAGCCGCCTCCCAGCGGGGTGACATCTACAGAAAAAAAGCTAAGTGCTAGGCAAAAAACTCTAGAAGATGGAGAAATGACCATGGCCGGGTGAGTGGAGGGTGGCTGAATGCGGGCGGTGGGAGGAGTCGGAGGTGGGGGTTTTGGAGACGAGTGAGGGGAAGAAGTCGGGGGGTGTAACAGGGGAAAGGGGGGGGTGGCGAAGGCGGGGGGGGGAACGGCCCCTCCCCTTGGGGACACGGGACCATCTTTTATTGCAAAAATTTAGCTAGTGACTAGGAACATTACATTTCTCCTAGCCGCCTGCCCAGGAGTACCGGCTGGCCCTGCAGTGCACCTCCCACCTTCGGGGTGAGGTGGTGTCATGGGAACACTGACTTTCACCCCCCATAAGGGGGGAGGTCTGTGGTGCCCTGTGTCCCCCCTCGCCTGCTCGGATGTCACTTGCAGTGCCTGCTGTTTGCTCCGCTCGTGTGTCACGGTCCGTCCGCCAGCTTAAACTCAATTATCTTTCAGTTTAATCCGACTTTAGCCGAACCGAGAAGCCCTATCTCACTGCCTCACATTTTCCAGTGCAAGCATATATATAGTATATATTATCTGCTTTCACATCAGTATGGCCTAAGTTTTGTGGGTTGATTTACGGCGAGCTGTAGGCCTTTGAGGGGAGATCTACGGGATTTTACGTTGGATTGGTTTACGTATTCTGGTTGGTCACCACACCGTTTCGTATCGGCCGCCATCTACCACACGACTTCTCGGAATTCCTGCTCTCTCACGGCAACCGTATCGGCGACCCACCACATTTCTTGGCCGCCCAAGACTTCCGCATTTTTTTTCACGTCTTCTTGCCTCACTCCACCCCTGTAGTCTTCTTCATCATGGTCGCTTCTACGAGATCCACAGCTAGCATGGCGAGTCGCCGCCGCACATTAAGCACGATTTTTGATTCCGTTGTTGCCAGGCATGCCAACACACCCGCGACTCCACCAGCGGCACAACCGCCCGCTAATTCGGCGGGGGCTATAATTTTTGGCATCGGTACGCACCTTACAGCGAGAGCATTTCGACATGAAGATCTCCAAGCACGTTCAACGCAAGTTGTTCGAGGGCAAGGTTGGGAGATTTTCCGGTGCGGAGTCCCACGCGGCGGCCCTCTTCACGAGAATGGTCTCTGCGCTGCACACGGCATTCGTCACTGAGGACATCGGGTTCGCTCCGCTCTTCACGCTGGACGACGCTACTTTGGCCGTCCGCGTGGAGGCCAACAATTTATTGTTCTCTACACTCGAGCTGCTGGTAGACCCCTCCTCGCCGGCGGCGGACTGGATGGACTCGTCCCACGCCAGCTTTCCAGGGGACGGTAAGCGTGTTCTACTCGAGTTCGCTCGTCGGATGATACCTATTGGTGACCCCTTCCAGGGGCAAGCGGACATGTTGGGCGTCCGCATCTCTGCGGGCGTGGACCCGCATGGCCCGATCGAGGACTTCGACGCCGCGCTCAAGGCTGCGAGGACGAGGGCAACGCTTTTGGACGAAGACGTGAAGTCCCTTTTCATCAAAGCCCTCGACACCACCTTCTACCAGTCGGTGGTGTCCCGTTTGCTTCTTCACGACCAACGGGCCGCCCACGACCTCCTCACTATTCAACAATGGGTACGTGAGGGCTACGGCGAGCACGTGCGGGCGGGCACCGCCACAGCATCCGCACACCGGTACTCCCACGGCACGCACTTCATGGAGAAGGACATCGGTGGCTTGGACGCGAAGGGTGAGATCGCGGACTTGCGGACGATGGTCCTCGACTTGAAGCGGCAGTTGGCCGCCTTCCTCGTCACCGCCGAGTCCGAGCCGTCTCCACGGGGATTTACTCCTCGCGCGGACAAGCCGGATCGCCGCATCAAGACCCGATTCGCGGCCTCGCCCCTCCCCAAAGGGGGGAATTGGTCTCAATCCGTCTCCAAGAAGGTGGCCTTCCATCGCGACACCGGTGCGACCGTCCCGTACTGCCAAAATCAGGTGTTCGCTAAGGGGAAGGCGCGGCATTGGCATCGGGACTGCCCGAACGGGGGCAGGACCGGGCTCTCGGCCTACGCCTTCGCTGAGGAGGCCGAAAACTCCGTGCTGGCCGCGAGGTTCCAACACGCCATCGACCACGACGACTCCGTGGAGTTCGACGCCCTTTGCATGCTTGCGGGCGGGAAGCCGGAGGTCTTCACCGACCTTTCCGCGTGCTCGTTCTGCGAGGAGGACGGTGAGGCCCTCGTGTCCGCCGTCACCGAGTTCTCTGAGATGGCACGCACGGCTGGGGCTTCGACATTCAACGCCAACACCTTCACTGCCGACTTGCCGGTGGTGTCGGAGCCGCCCGCGCACTCCCCGCCCGCGTCGGTTGAGTCAGAGGAGGAATGGACCGGTCCGCCGAACCCCTTCTGCCCTCCCGTCACCCGCACGTTTGCCGATCTCATTGAGAGCACGGGGATTGCATTGGGGGCGCCCGACGAGCCGGCCCCGAGCGTGAATTTGCTCTCCGCGGTTGAGACACCGGAGCGCGTGATGGGCTACGAGCCCGCGACCTACACCACGAGCGACGATGACGACGAGGATGCCTCGGTGGCGCTGCCGCGGCCACGGTACGGCTGTGGGAGCGGCGTTCCGGGTATCGGGAGGTCTCTTCTCACTTCCTCCTTGGTGTGTGCGCTCTTTGTAATTTGTGCCACCGCCGCACCGCACGCCGTTGCCGGTGTCGGTGGTGCCGATGCGCGCGCATGCACGGCTCCACCGGTCGGTGGTGCTACGTGGACTGCCTCGGCAGTCCCGACTACGGGAAGATCAACAACTACGTTGCATCGTAACGATCTTGGCGACGCGGTGGGTGGTGTGAGCACGGTTGCTATTCCGCCACATCGACAGACGCGGTATCGGGAGCTGCGGCAAGGATTCCGCACTCTCCGCAATGTCCCGCGGCTGCCATGGCTGTATGATCCCGACCCGCCAGTTCCGCCGTCGCCGCCTTACCCGCCACCGCCGTACTCGTCCGATGACGAGGAGCCGAGCTCTGGTGACCATGCGGCTGTGATCGAGGATTCAGAAATTTCTTCTACGAATGATTTACCGCCGGCCCCGCAGGCCGGCAACTACTTCACCCTCACGCTAATCACAGTGCATTATGACATGTGACGCCCGAGACCGAGTAACTGGTTCCAGAAACGATTGTTAGGAGCTCCCGCGGAGCCACTCTCATGCACGCTCTGGCACCGTCATAAATTCATTTACACCATCCCAGAAATTTGGAAACGCGTCCTGTGAACTGCAACATATTTTTCAAAAACCCATTCCAATATATTTTTGCGTCGGGCAGGGGCTCTACTTCGCAGCATGCTGAATACTACCTCCTTTTGCGTGTGCGGACGTTGCGTAAGGGAGCGTTTCCCGGAAAAGAGATGAGCACGGGAAAACACACGGTCTGTAGATTCTTAGAACTCCGATGGCCCCTGAGATTTTATTTGAAGTTCATCATAATATAAAACTTTTGTCAGTTGGGATTTTCCTGTCTCTTGTTCTTTTGCATGATAGAACCGCTGCGTGGCGTGCGGCCAGATAAACCTTTCCGTCCCGAACGTCGTGCGAAGGATTTCAGGGTAAACGTGCAACCCCGTTCTCGCTTGAACTCCGTTTGAGCTGAAAGTTTGTCAGTGCATTTTTTTAGTTGAAATATAAAAATTCTGAAAGCGCTGTGCGGGTGTGTTTGCCAGCGGGGCACGTATTCTGTCGTCAAGTGTATGCAGCAGCGCATTTCTTGTCATCAGGGCTGCGGCTGTTTATTCGTTATCTCAACGGCTTCATTGACGGCATGGTAC
Source organism: Cymbomonas tetramitiformis (assembly GCA_001247695.2). Lineage (NCBI taxonomy): Eukaryota > Viridiplantae > Chlorophyta > Pyramimonadophyceae > Pyramimonadales > Pyramimonadaceae > Cymbomonas > Cymbomonas tetramitiformis. Next base: position 15,062 of record LGRX02007641.1, read on the forward strand.
GTTTGGACACCTTTTAAATGCCTTTAAAATTCAGACTTCAGGTTTATGCTCGCGTTGACACCCGTGCGACGTGTTTATCGCACTTTTTTCTTTCATGAGTTTCCACTGAAATTGAAGGTGACAGCGAAGGATCCGAAAAAGGGCCTTCTTGCCCGAACGAACCTCGGTCAACAGTCCTCGATTTCTTTTTCTTATCTACTTGCATCATACTATTTTCGTTAAACTCGTTGACGTAGCCTTTAGGTACGGCAGTCTGGGTGGGATGTCCTCCCTCTCCAGCTCGGGTTTGACTCCCGACCGTATCCCTGCGTGCGCCGAATTGATGCTCACGTGTTGACGGTCAGCACGTGGTCATCAATTCAGCGCACGCAGACGAAAGAGGCACTGATCAAACAGACCTCCCACTTTCTTTTACTTGTTTTTTATGCGGCGCTTGTATGAAACCGTTTCGTCAGCTCACAGGTACGAGCTAAATTATCTGCTGGCTGGCTAACGGATGCTCGCGGCGGGGGCCTCGGTCAAGCTGAGAAGCGAGTGCTCTTCCATGCTCACACAATCGAAACAAAATGCATGCAGCATTGTTTGGGTATGGTAGTCTGGGTGGGTTCGCCTCCCTCTCCAGCTCGGGTTAGATTCCCGACCGTACCGCTGCACTGACTTGATGCTCACGTGAGCACGTGAGCATCAAGTCGGTGCATAGGGTTAGGAATCGTCGGGACAACAGTTTGCCAAGTTGTTATTCCTGGCTTGTGAGGGTGTTTAGTTCGATAGGGAACACGAGCCCAATGGAAGGGCGACACGGGTGCATCATTCATGCAAGCATCACGGTACAGGGTTTCTCGAACCTGGATAGAAGCATACGTAGTGAGAAGTGCATTTATCGATGAATAGAAACTTCAAAGGTCAAGATACAATCGTCATCTGTGCTGCTTGAATACTTTATTTGCAACAGTCTCAAGTAGAGTGTTTGTGTCTTGAAGCTTCGTATGTGATGCTCACTTTTAGGGTTCCTGACTTGTGGCACAGTGAGCAACATCTGGTTATGCGCATGTTTGCATGCATACACTTTATTCAGTTTTCCTCATCGGCCTTGCCTATAACGCTATACGTGATATATTACACAGCTCTGACTATTCTAAACCTATGTGCAGTGCTTTCTTGCGTGTGTAACGATATAGCTAAAGGATATGCGTGTATTACTATATACTACGATACCCCTGGTTGTTCCTATGATAGATGTAAAGATTTGCTCAAATTTGCATTATCAACCTGCTCCATTAGGCTATGTAACCCACCCCCAAGCTTAGGAAACGAAATATTATTGCCAAACGGTGAAAAATACTTTCTAAACAAGCCTGACGGTGTATCATTTTGTATGGTTATGGTGCGCGCGAATACATATGGGAAATATGATATATGCATTTTTTAATAATGGGCTGCCAATATCCTACGAATGCATGCCTGCCGTAAATATGTTTCAAAATTGTTTTTGTAACACACACGTATCTATGATAACACATTGGTAATGAATTTAGATGCCTCCCGCATCATCGTAGCACACGTACGGCATCGCATATTTCAGCAGACCGCATACCCCCCTACATATATCCACACGTAACGCCCTAATAATAGGGAGTTATGAAAATGGAGTTCACCATCGAATTCCCCACCATCAAATTAGTCTAGAACCAACTTGTTTCAATGGAAATGTCTTGCTTAAATCGTCGTCAAAGTTACTCGGTCCGATTTTCCCGAAAAAATGCATGCTCCGGGCCGGACCGCCAGTCCCGCAGACCTCTGGTGGCTGAGATTCGTCACACCGTGCCTAATAATAATAAAACATTTACGCTAGCAAAGGGGACAAAGTCCTGAGAGTGCGGTATCCCTGCAAAGCAGGCTAGTGAAAACACCAGGGGCTACTCCCTCTGCTATAGCGCGCCCACAAAGGGGCTCAACCCACTTTTCAACAGGGTGACATCTAGAGAAAAAGCTAAGTGCTAGGCAATAAAAAACTCTAGAAGATGGAGAAGCAGCCATGGCCGGGTGAGTGGAAGTGCCTGCCTAGAGATTAGCTATTGCTTAGCCTCCTAGATGTGCAGAAGAGCTCTCTGAAATTGAGCTGTGTTTAGGGTTTTAGCACTTAACAGCAATATCTGCCAACCTTGCTGTGACCTGGGACCGCCCTGACCAAGAGTACAGGCCCCCAGGTGTGCTACAGTTTCCTCCTGAAGTTAAGTAGGGAGTTTGTTTGCTTCGTTTCACTACTAGCTTCGGTCACCACCCTAGGTGGTGTGCTGGATGTGACACACCGACCGTTTAATCTGTCACTTGTCACTTCCTAAAGTAGGCTGGGTGACCGTCACCAGTAGTCGGGAAACTCCCGCTAGTATTTATGTGTATCTCTCTTTTATCAATCTGACTTTTACCGTTCTGATTTCCGAAACCCTTAACTCAGGGTTTATTTCCAGTTATCATAGTTATTCACTCCGAACTATATATCTGACAGCGACGTCGCTGGAGACGCGACGTCGCTGGAGACGCGACGGGGTGATCAAAGCCACCTACCAAATGCTAAAAACGTAACCCGAATGGAAGAGGCCCATAATAACCTCATGGAAGAGGAGATACATACAATGAGTATATATATCACTGCAGAGACGGAAACCGGACTACGTTCGGGCTTTCGGATAGAGAACTAAGATGAATAATAAAATACCGAAGAGGGTTTTATTATCGGGCGATCACAGGGTGGCAAGCCGCAAGTGACACTCAGGGCTAGGGGTGACACTACGGGGACATTGACTGTCATACGTGACACAAAGTCAGGTCCCGCGTGCCTGTTTCCTAAGTTCAAGTATGAGCACTTGCAGCCGTTCATAGACTTGCTTAGGAGGGGCGATGGGCTTTTCTATTTCGACTATAAGTCGGGCTATTATCACGTGGACCTGCACGAGATGTCACGCACCTTTGTTGCTGTCGAGTGGCTCGGTAAGTTCTATGAGTTTTGTGTTCCGCCTTTTGGATTAGCCCCAGCTTGTTGGGTGTTCACCAAGATCAACAAGGTAAGGAGCTCGTAGGTAAGTGGCGGGGTCTCGGCTTCCGGAAATATTCTCAGTCGAGTGTTATCATATTCGTAATTCGATATTCACACTAGGCCAGTCGATCTAAAGATCTCCACTAGGCCTGCGACCGAATATTTGACGTCATTTTGCGATCGGACGGCACTGGCACGATGCGATTAGTAACCGGGTTTTATTATTCTCAATTCTGACGATTGCTATTCTGTGTCTCTGAACACCGCGTCTGCCATGCCATAACGTCTGGGTGGCGTCGCGTCGCGGCACACGCGTACGCGAATGCAGTGGCGATCTGGCGAACTGGCGATGTCATCGTTATCGTTTGGCCGTCGTCAGATCGAAAATAAGTTGCCTGCGGCGCGCCCCCAACTCCGCGGCATGCAAATCGATCAGGGTCCCGTTTTGATCCCTCGCGTGCGCGCCATTTCAAACGATGCGGTGCTACCTTTGCTTTTGCCTGCATGACTCGAGCATATATCCATTATCTAATCATCATGTGGGTGCCCCTACAATATAACCAGCTCTGATACGGCTATGCAGACAAGCGCCGTGAATATATTATCAATATACAAAATAAACACTGCAAAGTTGAACAGCAATGCAAGTGTACGGATGAGCGGGTTTGTGAGTGCAGTCTCTGTAGGAAGATCTGCTGAAGCACAACGCTTCCTCACTTTTGTACCTAACGTCTCCCATCATCTTAGATGGTACCGCCATTGGGTTGTGAACCCGAGACGTAGGTTGAACGACCAGCATGGTAATAACGACTAGTTCGTTCATGCTGCGCATGCGAGTTCCGCGCATGCTGAAAGCCAAGATGGTTCTTGTTTGTTTTCAAGATGTATCTTTGCTTTGCCATCTTCGAGTTCGACATACGAACTCTCGATGACAGGGATGCCTGATGATATGACATTATCATCTGGCGACATGTACAGTCATCGTCGACCGTACTGACGACTGTCATAAATATATGACGCGACTCGACCTGTACAGTCATGGTCGACCATACTGTCGACTGTCATAATAATATATGACGCGACCAACTGTCATAATAATATATGACGCGACCGACTGTCATAACGTATGACATGACATGGTATGACATGTCTGACAGGTATGACACGTATGACATGTGGCATGTAGCACGGCTAGGTGGGCCCGGATTGCATAATCGATGAAAATGACATTTAGAAGTCGCAAGAAGTTTCAAGAAGTACCACACTAGGAAGGATTTCTGTTAAAAACTGTTAATGATGTGTTAAAAATGTTAATCGAGTGTTAAATAGTGTTAATGTGGAAACTGGGTGTTAATCAAGTGTTAATACGCGAAAAATTTCATAATGGGCTATATTATAGGCGGAAAAGTGTTAATGAGGTGTGAAGAAAGTGTTAAACGTTGGCGAGGGAGTGTTAATGGGACAGTTCAGGAGTGTTAACGGAAGGCTGCATCTGTTAATCGCGGTATAATCACGCTGCTGCGAATTATATTGGAGCCAGAACACACGCCTGTTTCGCCGATGCATTTGAAAAGTGTTAATACCCAGCGCAGCCACCGTGATGTGGGTGTCCTGGCGAGATAATCATTTCAAAATGCAGTCGCCACTGACAACGCCCATGCCCATCGACGATCGACAGGATCATCTACGGTAGATATAGGTGCATCCGCGAACACCAAACGCATGAAGACCTTATTAAGACCTATCTAGCTACGTACGTAGGATGGAACGATAGTTGGACGTAGGTAGCTTGTGAAATCATTTCTGAGCTGACGTTCTGCCCGAGCAGACCAGCATATATAATATATTTGTTACGAGAGAAACCCGAGTCTGTAAAATTTGTAAGGTGCTAAATCGTTGCACGGTCGCTGTTACGTATATTTTTATCCACACGTTTATAGACTGCAAACCAAAGGGTGGGGTTGCGTGGTGTTCGTTCATAACAGATGGATGACCAGGGGAGCGCAAACTTGGCGACTGCTGGAAAGCAACCGCGAACTGCTAATAACGCGGTAAGTGCAGATTGTGGAACAGA
>LGRX02007642.1:0-54251 GCA_001247695.2 Cymbomonas tetramitiformis
CCTTCACAGAGATCATGAAACACAATCGACGAACCCAGCAATTGCAGGGCCAATCACAAGCATCCCTTCACAGAGATCATGAAACACTTGGATATGATACCTTCGCCCTCCGCGTAGAGGGGGCCTATCTGAGCCACACTGGCCCAGACACAACACGGGTGGTTCACTGGATCTGGGGGGCAGGGGGGGGTCATGTAATCCGGTGGTGGCAGGGAAGGCGCACCTGTTCGCCATCTATTTCGGCTCCACCAACCAGATCCAACGGTGTGACGAAGCACCAGCTTCCATTGAGGCTCCCCGGCCTGGGTAGGCACTGTCATGTGGTAGATCCGCTGCGCATCTATCAACACTTGCGAACATGGTTTCAGCACAACCGCTGCGCCCGAAATGAACGCAGAGTCCACCCCAAGACACATTCCATTGGACCCTGCAAGCTCAATAGGGCTGGTGGCTCCAGCGCTATATGTGGCATTCCCTCCAGGCGTGTCTGCAGTTGTCACAATTGGCGGATCTGAACCCTGTATATGGCTCATACAGCAACACCCACGTAATCCCCGCCGCCCCGCCGACCCCACAACCGCGATCAGATCAAATCGCACGCTGATCATCCGCCGTCTCGGCGAACCATTATTGTCCCCGCTGTAACCATCCCTGCACAGTTGCGCGCGAGATTCTCGTTCATTGTGACCGGAACTACATTACCCGCAGCATCCAAACTCATACAAGTGGCAATGCAATAAGCCTAGTGACACAACCCCTTTGATGAACGCTATATGCCACACACGCAAGCATGCATGTTCCTCTGCCCTGATGTGGCGTTCCGCGCCTACTTTTCACAGCCACCAGCAGCCGTTGCACTCTACAGCTCAAATGCTGAAGCAAATGGTACGAACATGCAGGGTTTAGCTAGGGTCGAATTTGGCAGGGCCTCACGTGCAGGTGACAAATAAAGTTATAACTCCAGTAGTTGCAGTGCGCATCTCCCCACAGAGCCCGTCCGTTTGAATCGGTCGTCATGACTGCACAATCATGATTGTTCGCATTATCCGGCTTCCCACTTTCCCACTTTGTGGATGAGCTCCCTCTTTGGTAGCGATCCCCATTCTCGTGAGTCCAGAAGCCCTGCAGTCGAGTAAGCGCCATGGTGGCGTAAGGATGGATCAGTTTGGCTCTGAATCACGACCTCCCACAACCATGCAGGAGCATGGTGTTGGGGGTATCATCAACTTCGGTGCCATTGTCAGTGCTTATATATATATATACGGTGTTCAAGTCAACCAACTGATAGACTGCTGCTGCTTGCGAAACGCCGGCAGCGATCACCGCTCTCGGATGAGTACAGTAGGTAGCTTTTACAAACACGCGTGCATATAAGTTGTATCATGATGACCGAGAGGGAGTATCCGTCAGGTCTCTTTAGATCGACACCGCAGAGCTTCAAGTTGACACTAAAGAAAGAGGTGATTCAAAACCTTAGAACTATCTCTCTATACATCAAAGGCAAGGCATTGTATGTGATGGCTACCGCACTGCTGCTGAGGCCTGTTCTACAGTGGTAGCCTCAGTGGTATGTCCTCGACTGATACAGGCAGCAATGCGGAGTTGTTTACATTACCTCCGTGTGAATATCGTACAGTCCAAAATAAACGTTGATTCGGTCACCAAGTAGGTCAGAGACAAGCGTGCCAATCTCTTCGTTCACAACGCTTGCCAGTGCGCCACCCATGCTCTGGCATGTTCTCCGTGCTGCCATTGGCTTTTGATTGGACCTCACCCAGGCATATTCCCCGAGGGTTTCGACGGTGTGGGAGGACATGTATGGCGGAGTGGGCAGGTCACGCGCCCTTTTGGAGCGGTCGCTGCAAAACACATACAACAGTGGATGGAGCATAGCAGTCACACAATCCCGCCTGTCACGACTGCGCTGCATCTTGGTCATGACTGTTTGATCATGTGTTACACACGGTTTGTGGAGAAAGTCCATCCCCTTATTAAATCGCATTTATGTGCTTCTGAGATGATGCCAACATTCTAACTACTCCTTTGCAGTCAGGGTCCCTAAGTCAGGTCAGAAGGGAAAGTCAGGCAACGAGTAAGCTTATTTACTACAGGTGTTTGCATTTTTCATCCAGGATCCTCACGGTGTATCCGAACTGGTGGTTCGGTCCCATCATTGAACGCAGTCAACTCCATTGGGCTGAATTGGTGATTATATATTCCGCATCCCTTTATTTATCGGTTTACAGTGGGGGCAAGAGAAGCGCAGCTAGATGCTTCAACCACCTAGGCTGCATATGGTCACACTGCGGACTATCACCGATTCAGTGACATAGATTGGCTGGGAATGGCTGCTTCGATGGCCAGTACACTGCACAGCTGTGCATATGCAATGCACTTACCGTGCAGCAGAGGGCACTAGCGCGGGCCAAGAGGAAATCCACGGACGGATATGCATAACATAGCTGGTTCAGCAGGCGTGCCGGGCAAGCTTATCCACCAGTGTGCTAGAGGGAGTGCGCTAAAGCAACTGACCGGTAGCGAAGAAACAGCTGCAGCGTATCGGTTGAGCTGCAATTGGCAAATATGACGTCTCCTGTCGATTTTGCACGAAGGCACAAGCCGGAATCGCTGATGCCGAGCTGGGTGGGAAACTCGTCTACAACCATGTGTAGCGATATGTGATCTGCGGGATCTTTCTCGTTGAATCCGACTGCTCTGTCCACTAGGTGCTCTAGCTCCATGTAGAGGTGCTGTCCCTGTTTAACCCAGAACATAACTGATAATAAGATGAAGAGTGGCTGTTTTAAGTTTGCTTGCGCTTGATCGGTCAGATGGAAGTAGATAACATCCCTTAGCCATACTAATAATATCTGATTTGCTTGCTTTCCTGAAACGCACCATCTACTTCAGAAGTTCGTTGAGGAGTGCGCTGGGAGGAGGCAGGACCCACTCGGTCTGGAAATCATGCATCTCAGCAACAGGGTGAACTCTGACGTTAATGCCATACTGTCTGGGGGCAGAAGATTACGTGTTGCACTGAGCGCAAGCTGTCGGGCTGCATTATAGCAGATCACTGGAGGACGTCCCGCTGTGAATGTTCTGATGCTGGACGGGCTTGCATAGTGAGCCAGCTTTGAATTGCTCAGCGCTTTTGTAGGAGATAGCTTGCTACCGCAACTATGACTGCGACTATGACTATGACTGTGCCTACGCCGCATATGCCTACAACCGTTACAACTTCATCATACTATGTGCACGACTCCCCATATATACAACTCCTCACGCCCATCTGCTGCATCGACTATGATACAGAAACTGCCAAAATGATATGAGAGATGAGTTCCATGTTTAAAGGCTCGGTCGGTGAACGATGCAATGAGCAATGCGCGTGTGCGGCCCATGGCGAGCGGGAGGCATCGCTGCCTTCCCTCATGGTCCAGTACCTACCGGCTGTGGCGGAAGGGCGTGGCAGACGGGTTAACAAACAAGGACACCCTGGATGAGTTGCCGGACCCGAGTCGCTTGATGAAAGTCCTTGATGCATCGCGCGATCGAGGAAAAAACCGAGTGCAAGGTAGAGCTCATACAGCAACGCTCTAGGCAAACGCCGGAGTTTAGAGAAGTGCTCAACGTGTTCCTGCAGTTTGGGGCCGACCATAAGTTGCTGCAGGCTGAGATCCTCTTCACTCATCGCCCATTCGACCCGGAAAGGCCAGTCTGATCTCATCAACTGGGTCCGGGCGCGCGCTATTCCGTACAGACCGACTGGGTTCTTGGGCACTGGCTATTCCCGTCCATCTTCGACACCGTGAAGCACACCAGCAAATAAGCTGCACATAGGGCGGGGCGCTCGAAGAATGGGCTCCACAAACAGAGGTGCAGATATCCAAGTAATTGACTTCCATGCTCATCAAAGCCCCCAACAAGTGAGATCGTAATGAGTTTTTTGGGCAGGAGAGACACAAACCTTCTGCAGGTAGATCAAACTTGGGTGCTGAAGTGAACGGTCAGGCAGGACGCCATCATTTTGAAAGTTGTGCTCGTCAGAGCCCCATGCATAGCCAGGGCAGGACGGCGTCCACTGAAGTGAGCCATCCACGCTTGCCCATTGACTAGCGTTGCATAAGCCTGACATGCAATGTACACAGCGCACAACCCGCCCCTCAGCATCTTGATGCTGAAGACGGCCGATCTCTACTTGCACATTCTGCTTGGGCTTTCTGTTGCTGTACGATGAGATGTGGGAGCGCGACACAAGAAGTAAAACGAAATTACACGCTTGACGGGCGGTAGAGATGTAATCACGAAACAAATGTAAGTGATAGAATATCACAGCACATGCACAGGGTATAGGAGTGTAATCGTACATGCAAAATAAGTAGTCCCGGCATGCATGATTATACCGCGCAGCGCGACAGCGTATGATCGATATCCACATTTTGCAAAATAGTCCATATCAGACAACATAATTCGCATTGTGAAAGAATATCCGCTGAGGTCAAACTATGTGTAGCAATATAATCTTGTTTTGTTCATGTCGTCCAACCAATGGTGCGTGCCTTCACCTTGGGAGTCTACTGAGTCAAATCAAGGTGAGGTTATAAGGCAAGCAAAAGGTATGCATCACATTAGTACAAACACCCAGCAATGTCATACAAATGCCAGGGTTGAAATTGACAATGATACAAATACGTGATAAATATATCTACACCGAGTGGGCTGACTCACCATAGGGCACACATACACTCGAGCCTGCAGTCATGCCCAGCGCCTCGCTCACATTCCAGGCACATTCCAGACCGGGCAAGCAGTCTGGGCTGCTGGCACATATCTGCTTAAATGGACATTTGCATCCGCCATCATTAACTGTCCGCTTGTATTCCCAAGTGCAGTAGGTAGAGGCGAATGGGTCCTTTGAGCAATACTCGCCATCCTGATCTCCCGATCGCTTCCTTCCAGTCACAAACACGACTCGCACCACTAGCACGGCGGTTGAATGATTGTGTAGCATCACCACCCAAGCAAGTACGCATAAGTTCGCAGTATGCAAAAGTTGCTCCCCACACCAACCTCTACTACTAGATAGTGGTAGCCTACCATCATCTACAGAAGAGAACCTCCGCTTGCACAATCAAGTTGCAACACTTATAGATACAAGTGGTACATATTATTACGTATATATTATCATTATATCATATCATATGTGCGTGGCTTATCCTTGGGCCAACTCCTTTGGCTGCACTAGCTACGTAATCACACCGGGGATCAAAGGATTCAGCCACACCGACCGTTTGGGACACTCATTCGGAATATCCGGAGCTCGATAGTGAAGAATGGGACCCCCTAAGCCTCCTGCGCCACCTGAGCCTCCCTGTAACTGCATTGCCGGCCCACTGCTGTTGCATCTGAAGCCGGCCAGCAGCTGATCGAGCCATCCCATCGCTATCAGGCCTACGCCGAGGACCACCGCGTTGCTGCTTTCCTACCCTAATGTCCGGGCTCATCAATAGGGCTTGTCCACCCACAACACTGCCAGAATTCCAAAGGACCGTCCTTAGGAACTGATAATGATAAACTGAATTGCCTGCACCCAATCTTGCACGCCCGCCATTGATCTGCCCAAGGTTGCAACAATCCATTCCCAACACCAACTCTATATATGGGACTGTGAACTCGCGGACTTGAGCGATGTGCTCCGCACTTGTACTGCAACTGCTTTTCTGCACTGTTCCTACTTGGGGTCCCATCCCCATCGATGCCTGTGCGTCCTAAGCCCTCCCTGAATGTGTGGGGTTTATCCTTGGGCCAATTCCTTTGGCTGTACTATGTACCGACACCGGGGATCAAAGGATTCAGCCACACCGCACCAACCACAATGTGGGTGGCTTATCCTTGGACCGACTCCTTTATTTGTCATACCGTAGCCGCAGAAGACCGGCTGCACTATGTACCCACACCGGGGACCACAGGATTCAGCCACACAATGTGTGTGCGGCTTATCCTTGGACCGACTCCTTTGGCACACCGTAGCCGCAAAAGACCGGCTGCACTATGAATTATACCCACACCATTCAGCCACAATGTTCGGGACACTTATCCGGAATTTCCGGAGCTCGATAGTGAAGAATGGGACCCCCTAAGCCTTGTTGAGCCACTTGAGCCTCCCCGTAGCTGCATTGCCGGCCCACTGCTGTTGTGCCTCCGAGGCCGGTTAGCCGCTGATCGAGCCACCCCAACGCCACCAGGCCCACGCCGAGGACCGTCCCGTTGCTGCCTTTCTGCCATAATACCCGGTCTCAATAGGGCGTGTCCACCCACAACACTGCCAGAATTCCCAAGGACCGTCCTCAGGGGTTGAGAATAAACTGAATTGTCTGCACTCGATCTTGCGCGCCCGCCATTGATCTGCCCTTGCAACCCTCCATTCCCAACACCAACTCCATGGGACTGAAGCCCCATGCCCGGAATGCCCTGCGAGAAAGTCGCGAGCTTAAGCAATGTACTCAGCACTTGCACTGTAACTGCCGTTCTGCACTGTTCCTACTTGTGGTCCCATCCCCACAGATGCCTGTGCGTCCCAAGCCCTCCCGGTGGCCAAAAATTCACCATCCGGTCTATGTACCCACGCCGGGGATCAAAGGATTCAGCACACACTTCGGGACACTCATCCGGATTCTCCGGAGCTCACAAGTGAAGAATGAGACCCCCTAAGCCTCGCTGAGCCACCCAAGCCCCTCTGCATCTGCACCACCAGCGCACTGCCGCCTTGTGCCTGAAGCTGGTCCATCCCTGCCCCCCGATCTGCGCGAGCCATATCTCCACCACCAAGCCCACGCGCAAGACCACCCCTCAGCTCCCTGAGCCTCACTGGGCCACCGAGCCCCTCTGCGTCTGTCCTGCCGGCGCACTGCTGCTGTGTCTCTGAAGCCGGCTCACCCCCGCCAATCGAGCCACCCCTCCACCACCAAACCCACACCCCACATCATCCCGCTGCCGCCTACAGCCTGGTCTCAACAGAGCTTGCCCACCCACGCCACGGCCAGAATGCCCAATCCAAGCGCTGTCCCAAGGGGTTGAGAATGTGTGTGTGTTTATCCTTGGACTGACTCCTTTGGCATCCCGTAACCACAGAAGATCAGCTGCACTATGTACCCACGCCGGGGATCAAAGGATAATAATAAACACACACTTCGGGACACTCATCCAAATGTGTGTGTGTGTGTGTGTGTGTGTGTTTATGCTTATCCTTGCGAATCCTTTGGCACCCGATGCCACAGGAGACTGTGTGTGTGTGTGTGATATACACGTTGATATATATATATATATATATATATATACATAAGAATCGGAAAGTGCTCGGGATTGCTCGGTTTGACCCAAGCAAGGCACATGCATGTGCGCCCAGATGTAAGTTAGTAGGTGTATCAGGAAGCCTACGATGACTGGTATATATCAGGAACAGATGCATCTAAAGGGTGAAATATAATTGTTTTCCAAATGGATGGTAAAGCTTTTACCATCTTATGAAGTTGCATAGAACCCCGAGGAGAGTGCGATACGGAACTCCACTGCATTAACGTTTTACCCTGTGGGTCCGTGGTGTCCTGTTTGCTGTAGTATAATTTAGCGCCTCCACCAGCTGACGCCCGAAATTGGTAGACCCCAGCAAACGGTGCCAAGAATAGTGTCTTCATGACAGCCTTGTAATGGTGTCCCCTGCATACAAAATGGCAAGTAAGGAGGTAAAAACACATCCAAACGCCCACGCACCGTGATTCCGTGAGAGATAGACGAAATACACAACTTCGTTCAACTGTACATGTTTTACCACTGCAATCAAGTCCTTACTTGATAATAACCGCAAAAGGGGGAGCGAGGGCGGGGGTTAGTTGACATATATTCACCAGTCTCGGTGGTGTTCATTCAGAATTGGTGGCCACTCCCACTCTGAGGATATCACGTGCTGACCACTCATAGTTTCCATCCATGGGACCTTTACTTCCAAACCAGAGGCGTACTTGCATCGCCAATTTTCACACCTCTTCGTATCTCCCATGGGACGATGCATCTCCGAAAGATGTGCCGTTCCTGCAACAACATACCGTACAGCGGACCCTCTTATATACGCGACGCATGCATTAGGGCAAGGTTGACGCTTCCTGCAATATGCATGTATGTGGGTAGAGTAGCGCGCGCGGGATATGCATGATATACATATCTCTCTCTCTGTTAGCTAGGTAGGAAGCAAGGGCAAGGCTCCCTTGTAAATCCAGCCCCCACATTGCCGGTAAAAGAGTGTAATTTTCCTTTCTCTTTATATAATAATTGTTGGGATTATGTTTGGTCAATGGAACAAAGGGGCGGGGTCAATACCAGTGAGATGGATGTTTTTGTTTTGTATGGGCACGCTAAAACTAAGCAGCTAATAAGAATGCGCACTGGAGAAACTAACGAAGAAGCAGAATGTGCATCATTGAACACCAATACGTGTGGCGGGGAGGGAAATACAGTTAAAAAGGAAATAGGCAACATCCACAAGGGCACGAATCTATCCACATGCGCGTGCACACCATCAAGCCATAGCTGAGACAACGCACATGCATGCCTGTAGTATGGCGAATACGGGGTTCATCATGCACAACACGTATCTTTGCATGCATCATGTGCCACACACCGTCTGGAATCATAAATTGATAGGTTGTCCAGTTGTAAGCAGGGTCATCTATATAAGACAATGTCTTGTCACCGCACACTACCTCGCGCAGCAGACATTCCTGCGTGACATTGCTGTGTGAAGCAAACTCGCATAGTGCTCGATTGTTGCACAGTCCTTGGCATTCTTCCACCGTTGCTACATCGCTGACATCTTGTAGGTACCCGTCATGCCACCAATATAGATTGCACCGTCCAGTGCTATAAAACATCCAACTATAGGCATCCGTCATGTTATCATTGCCACCAGCACTACTACTCCCTTGTGATGATTCTGCGTTTGCAGTGGAGTTCACTATGTATTCATGGTGCGCATTCCATGCATTTGCATCGGTGGCATCCCACTCGCGCCGCAAACCACGGCCTCCAGAATATATGCATAGGGACTCGTTGTGTTGTAGTCTGCCTCCGAGTTTTGAATTCACGGCAAGTGGAGATGTGCACTGCACAGTGATATCACATAAAAACTGTTAGTTGTCGGGAAAAAGGAAATGTTATCATGCGTTTTTGAAGAACTGGGGAAATGGGAGATTACAAACTAATGCACCCCGTGAAATAGTGTTGTGGGTCACCAGCATCCGATGCGGGGAGGGGTGCTGGGGGGTGAGGACCCCCTCATAGCGGGCCTTTTGTATATAAGGCGGCAATGGAGGATGCGTTGCGGGGCGCGAGGGAGCGGCGGGTGAGAGCTGCGGAGATTTTGCATTATTTCTTTTGCAGCTTTCATCACATCATTGCCAACTAGCAGGCACATAAGATATTGCATACATAGGATTTCATAAAACATAGTTTTCGTCTTTCATATTGTTAAGTGTGTGAGAGACAATATATTTTTGGAATGTTTGTCAAGCTAGTAATGCTTCAGCTTCACATGCAAGCATGGCAAATAAACACTACTGTGCACATAAAGAAACAATGTGCTTATGCACGAATCCAGTATCCGCCAACACCCTTAACAGGCACGGTCCTAGACATGCATGCAACGAATGTATATATTTAGTTGCACAAGAAATAAAGCAGCTTGGACTGCTCGGCCACAAACTTGGGCATTATCAGACGCAGTACAGTAGTGGGCTATTACGCAAGCAATCTATTGCTAAAAAGAGAGGGCGCCTACCGCTTCCATTCCAGTGCTTTCGCTACTTGAGAACCGTCCTTCTATACTCACGGCGCCCACAACAACAGCACCGGGCGCACTGCTCCCGCTTCCATCAAAGTAGTCAATGTAATCCAAGGTATAGTTGGTGTCCTCCATGTCGTTTTTTGTGGCATTCCAGACTTCAAACATATCCAGAGATAAGCGGGCAGTCCAAGCTGCAGCCAAGTACATGTCATCGGCCACACGCCGGAGACCAAAACCAGCAAATCCGTTGCCAGATGCATTGGCAGATTGACCCATAAGTTGGGATGAAGTGAGTCCTATCGGACTTGCAAGCAAACCTGCAATCAAGCACAAGTAAGCACAGTGCCGATGGTGTGCACCAAATCCACTGTTATCAGCAACATGGATGCCACACCTACCGTCTCGCATACATCATGCATGTTTTTTGAGGAAAGGTAAGTCGCTAATACTTCGTCACATACACACATACGGTGCACAATTGCTTGACCGAAAGTGTGTACAAGTTCTGCATATGTACGTGGGTATGTATTACTCTTTAAATGTTGTTTAGGGGACGCGGAACGGTGCGGGCATATTTGCCTTGCCTGCTGCTGCAAAATAATTCGATTGTGATTGCAAGGTTGGATCGGCACAGCTCAAAGACGTTAGATAATTGCATGTCGTTGTGCTATCATCAAGGGGTGCATACATGTTACCTGATGGGTAGTCTTCCAGCAAGTAACCATACACTCTGATACCACAGAAGCTGAGGGGCAATGGAGCATCCACAACCAAGTGAATGAATTTCCCAACGTTAGTGCCTTCTTCCCCATCTGATGAAGTACAATTGATCACCACCGGCCTGGTTGATGACGCGTTGAAGAGTGGACGCTCGGAACCACACGCTAGGGGATTTTCTGTGTGGAGGCTACTCCTCCCAATGTGAATACGAAGGGTGGTGAGGGCTTGATTGCATTCACCACAATCCGACCTCCCCCACATCTCCACAGTTGTCACCACTGCTGACTGTGACAAACACAACCGATCCGCTCGTCACACTACTTATTAGCAAGCTGGATATCCTCTCCATCACCTGATGGAGAAGCCTACACCCCGTGGAAGGCGGTGTGCTGTGGTCACATACGGTGATGGTGGGGCATATGGTCGGTACCCAGAGGTAGATTGGGTCATGTACGTCGTGCATACAAGGTGGTAGGTGAGTGGAAGACGATTTCAAGGTATGGCAAACGCGAGGTCAGAAAGTGCGCGGAAAACGCAACTTCTAGATTTCAAGATATGGGCGATTTAAACTTTTTCTTAAGTATGGTTAAGTATGTGCGAATTGTGAAGTGTATCGAGCACAACTTCCCCGTTGCGCATCCACTTTTGTACGGACAAGTTTCTGTACGTCTACAATGTTCGCGCGGATCTGATAAGCCAATAAAAGAAGTTTGCATTTTCCGCGCACTTTCTGACCTCGCGTTTGCCATACCTTGATTTGGTCATCCAAGTGGTGTGAACCAACTGAGGTTCGTGCAGGGGGTTGGTGGGATGGGTGTGAAAATTCGCTACCTCTTGGGTGCATACCTAAGGGGGCGCTGCCCAACCACCAAGGCTGGATGGCAAAGCATCGAGGCAACATATTTCGGCGATTTAAATGTGCGGAACACAAGTATCAAGTTAATTTGCCCATCTGATGCAGTGGTCGTGTGGAAATGGGGTGGGGGGCGGCGCAAACAAGGGGCGAAAATAAGGGAAATCCAGCTTGTTAGAGAGCCACGCAATTCCATCTTATTGTGGATGTCACCATTGCCCGCCCATGTATACCGTATGCATCTTGCCATGCATGTACAAATAAATGCACCGTTTGTTTTCCGTTATTATTAACACGACACCGTTTAAGACCCTACAAGCATTTCCGCCAAAGAAATCTAGTCGGACGTATGAATCTCCCTATTTAGAGACCTCTAGGTTGCTACCATATATACATACATTGAACGGCATGAGATCGGCCAACAAAAGCCAGCCCACCATCATCCCAGTGGATGTGAGAAGCAAATCAAGAGCAGGGCGGGGCCGTGACAAGATACCACAAACTCATACATGTTCCCAACCCAAATGCAAAGCAGCATGGAAAGATGAAACGATGTGACCGATCATCGCCCAACAATTGTTGGTCTCTGGGTAACGGAGTAAGCGGACCCTGCTGGCATGCCCCCCAGTGGCTCCCGGTCGATGGATGGGACCTGTTGGTCCATGGTTATGTCATGAATGCAGTCACACCACACAGCATGGACACCCCATGTCAAAAAAAGGAAACATGCGGGCACCTAAGTGCTCCCCACAAAATTCAAGGGAAAACACAGAAGGCGTATACACACACACACACACAAGATGGGCAGGATGGACATGGTGACGGAGCGCAAAAGTCTATGGGAATGCAGCAGTCCGAGCAGGCTTGCTTCCGGTGGGACAAGCAAGGCAGGAAGGATGGCGGCACAGCTCTTAGATGGTCTGGAAGGTGTGCAGCAAGGGGCCGAATGTCTCCAGGCGGCGGGAGGTCAGAGAGTGGCGGCGGACACTCGTTCTGCAAAGGTGTCTGTGGGCGCAAGCAGGCCCGGCCAATCAGCCTCGTGTGTCTAGGATGTCTTGGAGGAGAGGGAGGACCCCTGATCGCCGGGCCCGGAGCGCGGGGTATGGACACAAGAACAGAGCAGGTCCTCCCCAGAGCAGGCGAGGGCTTTGGACGAGGAGGGGGTTGCCGTTTTGCTTGGGACAAGCAGGCGTGTGGCTGGGCTTCTTGAAGGGGTTGTTGGCGGTGGGTGAGGGGCCGGGTGGGGAGGATGGTGGGGTTGAGCGAGGTGTGAGTGGAGGGGAGGTTAATGGAATTGGCATATGACGGGCCCCTCAAAGCTCGGGGGCCCGTGATCCCGGCAGCGATGACCACTTACAACAGGTTGCACGGCAGCACACGGCATCTCATCAATTTCCATTCCCTAGTGGCGAGGTTGCTGCTGGCCGTGCCGGAACTAACAGGGAGTAGTTGTCGGGTAGGCGACAGGATGGTGAACAATTAGCCACCGGGAGGGCTTGGGACGCACAGGCATTTATGGGGATGGGACCCCAAGTAGGAACAGTGCAGAACGGCAGTTACAGTGCAAGTGCACACTGCTCAAGTGCGTGACTTTCTCGTAGGGTATCAATCAGTGCAAGGGCTTCAGTCCCATAGAGTTGGTGTTGCGAGTGGAGGGTTGCAAGGGCAGATCAACGGCGGGCGCGCAAGATCGGGTGCAGGCAATTCAGTTTATCTTTCTCAGCCCCTAAGGATGGTCCTTTGGGAATTCCGGGAGTGGGTGGACAAGCTCTATTGAGACCTGAGCCTTAGGGCAGAAAGGCAGCAGCGTGATGGTCCTCGCCGTAGGCCTGGTGGTGATGGGATGGCTTGATCAGCTAGGAGGGCCGAAATGAACCGGCTTCAGAGACACAGGCAGCAGCAGTGTGCCGGTAATGCAGTTGCGAGGAGGCTCAAGTGGCCCAACGAGGCTTAGGGGGTCCCATTTTTCATTATCAAGCTCCTGAAGTTCCGGATAAGTGTCCCGAAGTGTGTGCTGAATAATTTGATCCTTGGCATGGGCGGGTACATATATATATATATATATATACAACCTCCGGGCATGTCAAATAGTCGCTCATGCCCCTCGATGTAACGGCGTCTTAAATACCCTACAAAATCACTTTATATTGCAGTTTTCGTGGATGTGGCTCCCGCAAACTTATTTTTTCAAAAAAGTTTGTTGCTCTCAATTGGCTCCATGGACAACCTTCAAGCATGGACTATCCAAAATATGTGAAAATTCAAGGAATAGTGCTCATTCTGATGGTTTAAGTGCACATATGTAATCCTGAAAAGCCTATGCGACTATTATTTTTGACGTGCCCGGAGGTTGTATATATATATATATATATATATAGTGCAGCCGATCTTCTGCGGCTACGGTATGCCAAAGGAGTCGATCTTTGGCAGTGAGGGTTACCAATGCAAATGCATTAGTCCAAAGATAAGCACACTGAACGGCATGAGATCGGCCAACAAAAGCCAGCAGCCCACCATCATCCCAGTGGATGTGAGAAGCAAATCAAGAGCAGGGCGGGGCCGTGACAAGATACCCCAAACGCATACATCAAGGTATGGCTTACGCGAGGTCGACTTTACACAAAACTTTCGATTTTCTAGATCGTGAGATAAATGCGATTGAAGTGTGCTCTTAAGTATGGTTAAGTATGGGAGGTAACCGAGCGGTATCGGCCATAACTTTTCAATGCCTGGGTCAATTGTATACCCAGAGCGCGCAATATGTTTAGATTGGTTTAAGCGACATGTTTATCGAATGAAAATATTTTCCGAAGTTTTGTGTAAAGTCGACCTCGCGTAAGCCATACCTTGACATATTCCCAACCCAAATGCAAAGCAGCATGGAAAGATGAAACGATGTGACCGATCGTCGCCAAACAACTGGTGGTCTCTGGGTTACGGAGTGAGCGGACCCTGCTGGCATGCCCCCCAGTGGCTCCCTGTCGATGGATGGGACCTGTTGGTTCATGGTTATGTCATGAATGCAGTCACACACACACACACTGGCTCGGGTGGCTCAGCGAGGCTTAGGGGGTCTACACTAGTGAGCTCCGGAGAATCCGGATGAGTGTCCCGAAGTGTGTGTTTATTATTATCCTTTGATCCCCGGCGTGGGTACATAGTGCAGCTGATCTTCTGTGGTTACGGGGTGCCAAAGGAGTCAGTCCAAGGATAAACACACACACTGAACGGCATGAGATCGGCCAACAAAAGCCAGCCCACCATCATCCTAGTGGATGTGAGAAGTAAACCAAGAGCAGTAGGTAGGGCGGAGCCGTGACAAGATACCACAAACTCGTACATATTTCCAACCCAAATGCAAAGCAGCATAGAAAGATGAAGCACGCACACACACACACACATATCCAGGCCAACCCAGCTGACAGTCCAGTATATTGGATACATTTGTATCTGACGGATGCCTCTGCTGGCGTCAGCACCTGCCCGCCCAATCCCCCGGGGTGAGAGGCAGGACTCCTGAGGCCACGGCCGGTTGCAATTCCATGGCGATGAGTTTCCGGATGCTGTTTTTTGGCTCGATTTTGGTTTTGGTTTTTCGGCTTGGTGGCAGGTGGTGAGCGTCACTGGGCGTAGTGTTCGAATGAATGAATTATGACTATGAGTTCTGATTATGAAGGTAATCGGGCGAATGAGGGGTTTGTTTATAGTGTAAATATGGAAGGGGCGGCTGGGCAGGCGGGCGGACCTGGCGGTCACGGATAGTGTAAATAATGAAAGGCGTGTTGATGGTGGGAGATCGGCTGAGCAGAGTGTAGGCCCAGCGATGGCGGCGTTGCCAGTGGGCACCCTGGTGGAGGTGTATTGGCCAGGTGAGCGCAGCTGGTATGGTGGACGGTTAGGGGGGGGGGCATCTGTGGAGGGGGCGACGGTGATTGAGTACCTTGATGGGAACCCGGAGGGAGAGGAGGTGTTCCTGGAGGACAGGCCGAGAGACCCGGGTGATCATGACGGTTTCCTGTCCAGGCGGGGTGGTGGCGCCTAGGAAGCAGGCGAGCCCTGACGGAGCATTTTCGGCGGAGCCATCCTGCCGCATCGGGGCTTCTGCTGTCTGCGGCAAGACTCACGCGGTGCCCTGAGCAGAGCTGTGGGTATATCCTCTCGGAGACTGGATTGCGGCAGCATCAAGGTCGAGGTGGGGGCTGACTGGCTAGTTATGCTCAGCGTTGTGCGCCGGCTCAGGGGGGGCTGAGATTTCCTAGATCGGGCAGCCCTGACCGGGAGTCCCGGTGCAGGCCCCCCTAGTTCTATCTCTTGATCATTTCGGACTATGGTGACCCGTAGAGTGACATCTGTCACGTTGACAGTGTCACGAGCCCGAGAGCTTAAGTCTCGGGTTAGGGTTTGGTTCGGGGCTTTTTACGTTGACCGTTGTCATCACTATATATTCATATTTACGTGCTTTCACTCCACGTCCCAGGAGAGAGGGATATTCTAGTAGGTTTTAGGTCCACCACTTAATGGATTCGCTATGGCGTTTCTTGGCTAAGCGTGCCGCTGTGAGCTGGCGCGTGCTTGGGGCGAGGCTGGTGGAGACGTGATGAGGATGATTGTATAACGCGCTTGGGTGGGGCGAGGGGCCGGGGCGACTACGAGGGCATCGGGTTTGCGGGATTCCGTGATTGTTTTGCTTCCTTGGCGCGCCGCACAGTTCACAGGCAGCATCTTCTGACCGTGCCACAGCTCACAGCGGTTGCTGAGGACCTTTCGCGTTTTGCTCAACCGCTTTGTTTGCATCGTCCACCTCGCTCGCCTATCGCCGAGTACTCTTCATTTTCAGAGCGTTTCTACCGACTTCGCCCTGTCTGGCGTGCGTCAGCTCCGTAGGCTTTCTCGTGATGGATTCTATTTACGATCTCCGTAGTAAGCGTCGACTATTTGTCGACAAGGACATTCGGCTCAGCGACTCTGTCCGCAACCAGCCGACAGCTGCAACACCACCGCAGCCACTACCACAGCCTCCCCGTGACAAGGAGCCTGAGGGGGTGGCATTCTATGAGCTCAACGACCGCGTCACCAAGCTTTACGATGACGACAAGGACAAAACTATCGCCAAGGAGATTCGCTCCGACGTTCTTGGCGGTAAGCACGTTCGTTTTCGTGCTAGGGAGTCGGATAAGGGTCGGATTGGCGACCTTATCCGACGTCTCCGACGTGAGTTCGAGAAGGCGAAGCTTGGCGTCGACGTCTTTGAGTTCAACAACCAACACACGCGCATTCACCCTGCGGTGAACCAGTTCCTGTTCGACGTGGTCTCGCTGGTGGTGGAGCCGGCGTCCCTGGCGTCGTTGGTGCTTGGGGGGCAGTGTGCTGAAGATCGCGACGGGCGGAGGGCGCAGGTGGAGCTTATCTGTTTCTGTGTGCGACAGGCTCGGGGCCAGCGGTGCTACGAGCACTACACGGCATTGCGCTACCCGGCGGAGGTGGACCCTCGGCCGCTCCTTGAGGAGGAGCACCGGCTCGTGGCGGAGAACGACACCAAGGATTGGACGCCCACGACCGACTCGAGGAGGTGGAGCATGTTTCGTGCTCTCGACCGTGTGTTCTACAAGACGCTCATCGACAAGTACTTGGTGCCCGAAGCGCTCGCGGCGGTGCCGCTACCTAACTTGGTCTTCGAGATTGTCGAGGTGTACCTGGCTTGGGAAGACCAGAAGGGCGACGATGACACAGCACAGCCGGCGGGCTTGCGGTATTCGGGTGCGGACTAGGCAGGCGAGCATGGCGATGACGTTGACAGCAGGATTAGGCAGCTCGTTCAGCAGAACTTCGTGGCGAACAAGAGGATTGCGGACCTGGAGGCGCTGGTGCACGGGCGGACAGCGGGGATGTCCCAGCCGACGACGAGGAGGCCTGGCCGGGAGTCCCGGTGCAGGCCCCCCTAGTTCTATCTCTTGATCCTTTTGGACTGTGGTGACCCGCTAGAGTGACAGCTGTCACGTTGACAGTGTCACGAGCCCGAGAGCTTAAGCCTCGGGTTAGGGTTTGGTTCGGGGCTTTTTACGTTGACCGTTGTCATCACTATATATTTACGTGCTTTCACTCCACGTCCCAGGAGAGAGGGATATTCTAGTAGGGGGGAGGCGGCAGTGGGGGCCGGGGCAATCCCCGGGCGGCGGGGCGGAAGGAGGGGCAGCACGGAGGCGGGAGCTTGGTGGGGGACCCGGATGGGCTTGGAGAGGCGGGGTGGACATGGCTGTGAGGATTGAGTGTCGACGAGTGTGCTGTGAGCGACTTCCCTTCCCTGATGGTGCCGAAGAAGTTGTGGGGACTGTTCACCGAGTGTGTGATGGTCGCGCTTCGGAGGATGCGGGTGGACACAGAGGACGTCGAGGCCTACAAGCTGTTCTTTTTACTCCCGCGCCTGGCTCTTCAGCCGGTCCAGCAGGGGGTGAAGCAGGGTGTGGCCCAGGTCATTCAGGAGCGTTGCGCCCGATTCCTACGCGGCGAGTGGGAGGGGCTGCTTGCGGAGGTGCCGGGGGATCGACGAGCTGTGGCCGAGGCGGATGAGGAACGGGTGCTGCAAGATGCTGTGCAAGATGCTGTGCGGTTGGTGAAGGCGGGGCAGCTGGGAAAGGCAGTGAAGAAGCTGGAGTTGGCCAAGCTGGCACCAGCGACGGAGGAGACGTTGCTGAAGCTGGAGCGGTTGCACCCGGCTGGGACAGGCAGGAGGCAAGATGTGGGTGAGGATCGCCGGCGGGAGCTTCGGGGGCAGGCGCTTGAGCTGGATGAGAAGACGTTTGATGATGTAATGCGTAATCTGCCGCGGGCCTCGGGACCGGGCAGCTCTCAGTGGCGCTGGGACTATATGTGGGCAGTCCATGTCTCTGGTGGGCGAGATGCACTGTTGGAGGTGTGCAACCATCTGGCGGCAGGTCGAGCCCCGGCGGGGTTTCGGGAGTGGTTGGCAAGCGCTAGGTTGGTGGCGTTGCTGAAGGACGACCTCGGCGTCAACGTCCGGCCCATTGCATGTGGCGAAGTTCTCTGGAAGCTAGTGGCGAGGGACATATGCAAGGCAGCGTGCGAAGGCCCTCAGGGCTCGATTTTGTGGGCGTTGACAGAATGATGACCATGGTGGACTGCAGGCGGCCCAGATTGGGGTTGCGGTGAAGGAAGGGGCGGACCTGGGGGTCCACACTGTTCAGGCGGCCCTGGATCGGCACCCGGAATGGGTCTGTGTTAAGGCAGATGCCAGGAATGCCTTCAATGCGGTGCACCGTGAGGCAATGTTTGAGGCTATCGAGCGGGACTTCCCGGAGCTGTGGGCATGGACGGACCTTTGTTATGGGGTGGATGCGAACCTGGGGTTTCGGCTGGGGGGCGTTGATGGCTCGGTGATGCGATTTGTCAAGTCGAAGGAGGGCACGCAGCAGGGGGACCCCCTGGGGCCACTTTACTTGGCTGCCCCGTTGCAGGTGGTGCTGGAGCGGGTTCAGGAGGGACACCCTAGCGTGGTCATCTTTGCCTACTTGGATGACGCTTTCTTCCTGGGCCCTCCGGTTGAAGCGGCGCTCGCATATGAGACTTATATGGAGGAGGCAGTGGCGATTGGCCTGGATATTCAGCCGGTGAAGTCAGCGGCTTTCTCGCCTGAGGGGGACGCCAGTTGCTTCGAGGCCGGGATGCCGGGTGCACGGGGGGAGCTGGACTTCATCGATGTCTTGGGGGTGCCGGTGGGGAAGGCAGAGGCGGTCAGTGTGGAGATGTTGAAGAAGGTGGAGGAGCTACGTGGCATCCTGCCCCTCTTGAACAAGCTTGGGCATGCGCAGGCTCAGGGGCCCCTGCTTGCTTCGATTCTGTGCCCACCCGAGGCTGGGGTTCTGGCTGCGAGGTGTGCCGCCGGAGATGATGTGGGAGGCGGCTGAGGAGCATGACAGGAGGATGCAGGGGGCGTTGCGGGACTTGCTGCCTGGCGGTGGATTGCCGTGGCATTCCTGTGAGTTTGCCACCCTCCCGCATGGGATGGGCCTGTCTAAGGCGGCAAGGGTGAGCAGTGCGGCCTGGCTTGGTGGGTTTGCGCAAGTCTGGGAGGATATATATGCGGCAGCTCTTTCCAACAGTGACGGCGGGGACCGAGGACCTCGGGGCTGAGAGCGACTTGCCGTATGTTAATTCTTTGCAAGCGGCCATGCAGAAGGTGTCGGAGGCGATGGAGGTGATTGGGGAGGCGAGGGAGCAAATGAGCATTTGCCGCCACAAGTGCCAAAGGCGGACGACGTCAAGAAGTTGAGTGACTACAGCAGGTCTCAAAAACGTGCCCAACGGGTCTATGCTGCTGTCCTCCACTCTGCGGATTGGCTTTGGCTGGCTGGGCACGTGGGGGCGTCTCGGCTCCCCTGGCTTTTCTCGGTGACCTTCAACAGCATTGGGCCTGCTTTCTTGAGGGGTGTTCCATGCTGCCCAGCCCTGGAGCTCAGTTCGGCGGAATACCGGGTGGCCCTGCGGCACATTCTTCATGCGGAGCAGCCCCTCCTTGGCCAAGTGGAGGAGTGCCCCGATTGTGGAGGAGAGCGGGATCCCACCGGGACACACTTACTGGCATGCCGGGGGGGAGTGGGGGCTGGGGGAGGAAATTGGTACTCTTTCATCCACCACAAACTGCAGAGGGTGCTGTTCGAGGTGGCCAAGTCTGCCTATCCCTTGGCGTCTGCATTGCACGATGACTTCGCGGGCTACCTGACCTACTCACGGAATCATTGCCCGGATGTGACAGTGTTGGATGCGGAGGGACCGGGCCAGCATGTGCTGTTTGATGTGGCCACGGCGCGGCCGATGTCAGACGCGCACCTGGGAGCGGCCATGATGGCCCCCGGGGCGGCGGCGAAGAAGGTAGAGGAGAGCAAGGTGGCGACGTACGGGGATGTCCGCCCACATCACTTCATCCCCTTTGGGGTGGAGGTGTACGGTGGGCTGGGGCCTGCGGCGTATGGATTCCTTCGGAAGACGCAGCGGCGCTTCAGGGAGCGGCGGTACATGGAGGCGAACGCGGAAGGGGGAGAGCAGGTGGATGGCAATGGGGACGAGGACGAGGACGAGGACAAGGAAGCGGCACGTGGCGGGGCGGTGGGCTGGAAGGAGAAGTGGGTCCGGCTGCTTTCTTTCGCGCTTGCACGGGGGGTTGCAGGGCTGATCATCAGGCGGGCTGTAGGGCGATGTCCGGCCGGAAGTGGGTGGCGTTGGGCTGGCGGAGGGCGTGTGGGAGGAGGCATGGGCCCGGACCTGGATCGGGGGGAGGCGGACCGACGGGAAGGGGCGGAGAGGTTGGCACTGATGGACAGAGCGTGGGAGGACGCGTTCGAGGAGACAGACTATGCCACGCAGGATGGGTCTGGCGGTGGGATGCAGGAATCTGAGGGAACGCAGCGTGAGCGGTCTGGGCAGGCTCCCGGTGAGGCAGGCGAGGCAGGCGCGATGGCATCGAGGCTTTTGGAGAGCATGGAGGACGTGCGGCGGGAGGTGGAGCATCTGGGCACTGTGGAGGGTCAAGGAGGGGGCACCGCCGAGGCGCGATCTGGAGGGGCACGGGCAGGCATAGGCGGGCTCAGCCAGGCGGCGTCAAGTGTCGAGGATATCTTGAATGAGTGGGATGACCTTTTGTCGCCGGGCCCGGGGAGTGGGGTCTGGACTCAGGAGCAGAGTGGGGCCTCGCCGGAGCAAGCAATGGCCTTGGCTGAGGGAGGGGTGGCCACCTTGATGGGGGCGAGCAGGCGGGTGGCCGGCCTTCTTGGGGGGGTTGATGGCATGGGGGGAACTGATGAGGATGACGGGGGAGATGTGGGGAGGTCCGCGGGTGGAGATGACACACGCCGGGCCCCTCAGAGCCCGGGGGCCCATCCTGGCAGCGATGACCACTTACAACAGGTTGCACGGCAGCATACGGCATCTCATCAGCTTCCGTGCCCATCGGGCGAGGTTGCTGGCCGTGCCGGAACTAACAGTGAGCAGCTGTCGGGAAGGCGACGACCGGGTGGTGAACTATCGGCCACCGGGAGGGCTTGGGACACACAGGCAACTGTGGGGATGGGACCCCAAGTAGGAACAGTGCGGCGTGACAGTTACAGCGCAAGTGTGGAGCGCATTGCTCAAGTTCGCGGCCACCTTGCAAGGCAATCAGCGCAAGGGCTCCAGTCACGGGGAGTTGGTGCTGGGGGTAGAGGGCTACAGGCGCAAGTCGGTGGCGGATGCGCAGGTTTGGATGAGGGCAACCCAGTTTATCATTCTCAGCCCCTTGGGACAGCGCTTGGGCATTCTGGCCGTGGCGTGGGTGGGCAAGCTCTCTTGAGACCAGGCTGTAGGCGGCAGCGGGGTGATGTGGGGTGTGGGCTTGGTGGTGGAGGGGTGGCTCGATTGGCGGAGGTGAGCCGGCTCCAGAGACACAGCAGCAGTGCGCCGGCAGGACAGCCGCAGAGGGGCTCAGGTGGCCCAGTGAGGCTCAGGGAGCAGAGGGGTGGTCTTGCGCGTGGGCTTGGTGGTGGAGATATGGCTCGCGCAGCTCGGGGGGCAGGGATGAACCGGCTTCAGGCACAAGGCGGCAGTGCGCTGGCGGTGCAGATGCAGAGGGGCTCGGGTGGCTCAGCGAGGCTTAGGGGGTCCCATTCTTCACTTGTGAGCTCCGGAGAATCCGGATGAGTGTCCCGAAGTGTGTGCTGAATCCTTTGATCCCCGGCGTGGGTACATAGTGCAGTCTTCTGTGGCTACGGGGTGCCAAAGGATTCGCAACGATAAGCATACACAAACACAAGCAAGTGTACCGGCAGGGCAGTTACGGGGGGAGACTCAGATGGCCCAACGAGGCTTAGGGCGGGGGTCCCATTCTTCACTTTTGAGCTCCGGAAATTCCGGAAAGGTGTCCCGAACGTTGTGGCTGAATCCTTTGATCCCCAGCCACTGTGGGTACATAGTGTAGCCGGTCTTCTGCGGCTACGGTGTGCCAAAGGAGTCGGTCCAAGGATAAGCCACACACAAGATAGTACGCATAGTATGACCACGAAATATGATTGGACACTCACCTGATGGGAAGTTGCCACTTGCACTAGACTAGACCTCCACCAAACTTCGCCATACACTTCGGCTCCAGATGTCATGCTACAAGTGCCTGGCCAGAAGGTTGTAGGAGAACTGGTGTGCACATTTGGTTTGGAGGCACGGCCTTGTCCACTCTGCAGTGTGGGGTCATGTTCATACTCATGCGCCATTGCAGGAGTATACAAGGAAAGCTGCCGCTCGGCACCACGAGTGCCGGCAGAAGTGGGAAGGATGCGCTCCACCTCCCACTCCAAGCGTGCTCCTGACGTCTGTGGGAACAACCATGGTGCGAATAGGGTGATCAATCTGGCCAAAAATGAATACGCCATGAATTGGAGCAAAAAATAATAACCTACCCCGCCCGCTAAGTGCACTTTTTATCATTTGAACCAGAAATTGCTGGAGTGTGATGCGATGTCAAATCGTATTGAAAAGCACAGTCAATCAACGGTGGAAAATTTTTTTTCTAGCTAATGATAAACAACAATGCCAATTAGCAATTACGTAAGTTGGCCATTTCTCATTGATGGCAACTGAAATAAAGTGCACACAAATAAATATCGAACACAAATCACCTTGCTTAGGCTAAATTCCGGACTTCGCACCACCTCAATACCATGTCCAGAGCTGGATGCAGCGATATTCAAAGCGCCATCCCGAGGTAAACCAGCCGTACCAGGCCATGTCCAATCCTCCCGAGCCCGCCCCTCAAAGGTGAATCGATATATGCCTGTGAAAGCATATATTGAGTTGACGGCGGGTACCTGAAAGCGCAACGTGAGGTGATCCTAAGTAAGTTTGACATGCTAATTTCTACGTTGGCATGTTTATAATTCATATTATGACTGGATGTTTGACATTGTGCATTACAGTACGTACTGCAGTATGCCATACGTACGGCATGATGTGATGGATGGCTGCCTAATGATGCCAATGGATATACTGACATCCATGGCAAGTACGCAAGAACATAGCCATGCGTCACGGTCCTATTCTCTTACTTGATAGTATAGTACAGGTAAGCTAGTTTGCATTGTTGTAAGACAATTTGCACCGCCTTGCACACACGGGTGAAAATTTGCAACATGCGCCGCCTAGCCACACCACTATTCTCCATGCTCAACGCATTCAATGTACCGAAAAATGGGCGATGCTTGATGCCTGGTGCATGTATGCCTTTTTTGGACCGTTTGGGTATTAATGCAATGTGATAAAGAGTCACACATCAATGTTGTACGATACGTGCGCAATTTGGTTTCTTTACCGCTAAACGGCGGATGGAATTTTATGCAAAATACGGTTTTCTCGGGATTGCAGCCATTGTCGCGTCTTGCAGGCATCGATGTGCATGCACATTATCATGCATGTATGCTACGTGTGTGCAGACGAATTGCTAGTTTATCACTAGTTAGCACTAAGATGGGGAAGGAT
This sequence comes from Cymbomonas tetramitiformis, assembly GCA_001247695.2. Lineage (NCBI taxonomy): Eukaryota > Viridiplantae > Chlorophyta > Pyramimonadophyceae > Pyramimonadales > Pyramimonadaceae > Cymbomonas > Cymbomonas tetramitiformis. The sequence goes on from LGRX02007642.1 coordinate 23,922, forward strand.
GCTTCTATTACATGAGCAACGGTTGCTCCCACTCCGATCCGGCTGCTGCCTCTATCTTTTGTGTGGGCAAAGGATTCTATTTGTCGATCTGTTTCCGGCAGTTTTGCCCCCCCTGCTTATTTATTTATCGGTGCAGAGTCCGATGATGCCGCTGAGGATTTTCTTACTTTCCCCACTGCAGCACGCTGCAAGAGATCCAGCTATAAAAACCTTTTCAGGAAAAGTGGGTCTCGTGCGCGGCGCTCTTCCCTGTTCTTCTCCACCGGGATGTTAATACCTTATCACACCTTAATATGGCTATTGTGAACTAGTGTCAATTACTGAGAGAAGGGGGCGTCTTTCGATGCCAGCTGTCGCAGCTAGCTAGGTGTGGGACTCTGCAGGATTGACTTATACGTATTTTGCCTCTGAGACCCTGGGCGCTTTTTTGATTTGTCAGGTGGTTTCGAAGCTGTAGGCAGTGGCTCTGAGCGTTTGCGTGTCTGTAGGCGTTTGTGATTCTCCAACAGGATCATGTCACCACAGTCGCTTGGGATGGCGACACTGTGTGCCTGTTTCGTTGTTTCCCGATGCGTCCATAGATTTGCAGTTGCTGTGTCTGCAGTAGCTATGGCTTCAGGTGGAGATTCCGTTGGATTCGTCTTCGCAGGCTGCTCTGCGCCACTATTTTCAAATTGTCTCGCCACTCTATTTGCGTTCCGTAATATTTTCCGTCTGACTGTTTTCGCGCTAGGACCCTGCTGAGATGCGGTTCCTAGTGGGGTGTTGTCGCGCCCTCTTTGATTACTTTTCTTCTCTGAGATGATGGCACGTTCTGCAGTGGCTACAGTCGCAACTGCGTTGGCGCCTACTAGCCTAACTGCCTCGAGCAGATTTTTTGTCACTACTTGTGAGTCTGTGAGATTTGTAAGACATGTTTCCGCTGCTGCGTCTGCCTCCACCTGTTGCAGTGCGGTAAAATTCCTTTCTGTTATTTTCAGTAAGCGCAGCGCTGTTGAGGCGCTACTCATTATTTGTTTGAGATGGACTTCAAGACTCGTAAGTAGCGGCTCAGCAGCCGAAGATTTCCGGCCGTATTTCGACATTTTGAGCTCCGCTCGTCTCAAAAGGCGTCAAAGATACCACGTGAGTATCATAAAAACAAATTTAAGCCGCTGAATATCCATAATATTTATCAAAATAAAATTGACATAAGGCGGCGGAAATTTTGCAGACGCGTTTGCCGGACGTTGAAAAGTGTTTTGTCTATACTCCGAGATTATCAAATGAGTGAGGCATGCACCTGTGAAGAGTCGGATTGACGTGTCTTACAGACCAGTTCGGAGTCGTCAAATTGCTCAACATCACATAATCGCTCACCAATCATCACAGTGTTCACTCCAAACTGCCAAATACAGGCAACAATCAGCCAAATATTGACAAGGGCATGCATGCCAATCTAGTTTGATTTGAATAAGGCAACACTGCAAATAAAGCAAATATAGCATATATGCCTATATAGTTGGAATAATATGAATCGTCATCAAACTTCATGTATATATGCACACACAACTATCTATAATACTGTAATATAATTTTGCTTGTCACACAAGCAATGTTGCATAATAATATTATGACAATGTTGAAATTAAGTTTGCCACGCACCGGTCTCCACACGGTGCATACATGGATGGCAATGTACAAGCATGGCATGGCATTGTGAAAATTCTGGTCATATACGTGCCTGGTTGGTGTCGGAGGAGAATCCACTTCCTGTGATCGTCAGCAACATCCCACCTTGCAAGCTTCCATATGCAGGCGAGAAGGCATTAATGGTAGGAATGTGCTGAAAGGTGTATGGGATTCCTGATCCTGAGAGAAGGTAACGGTCAGGCGAGATGAGGGCGTCTCCTGGCGCCTTGCTCATTTTAGAGTCTAGCTTGACTGATACGTTGTAGCTACCAGCAACCTGGCATCATATCCGTCCCATACATTCCATCATCTCCCAGTGGAACGAGAAATTATTACATATGTAGGAAAACTGTAGACTCTGAGACAGTGTTAAAGACAGAGAGCTCAAAAGTACAAATTCAATGACAGTATGACTGTATGACAGTATGACTGTATGACAGTATGACAGAGTACAGTACTGTGTGTAAAGGTGAACAGAACAATGATGACAATGAGATTACAAGAGACAGAAGATCAATTCAAAAGTATACAGTATCTGTCACAGAACACAAGAGTACTAGTACGAGTATAGAAGTAGCTATGACTGAGTAACAGTGAGCACTTGAACAGTGCTATGTGATATAAGCACTGTGTGTAACGAACAAACACTCTTATCAGTTTAAATCAATCAACAGTGTGTGTGTGTATGAGTGTGTGTTCGTACACTTTCTACTAGATATATGAAGTTAGTAGAAGTTGATTATCCTAGGTTATGGGCCTGATATAGGTCTGATAGTGTAGATACAGCCGTCATGGCGGACGCGGGGAAAGGAAAGTATCCTACGCGGGAATCGCAGCTTCAGGAATTGGTAGAGCAGCAGGCTAGTTTTATGAAATCTATGGAAGCAACAATTCAGGCTTTGATTTCAGAGAAGAAGGAGCCTGGGAAATCGACAGAGAATGAAGAAGCTGCGTCGGGTGCAATGAGCACTGCCAACGCACAGAAGACAGTTCAGTGCGTTGTGAAGTTGTTGGGTACGACGAAGTACACGGGTACAGAGAGGAATCAGTATGAGTCCTGGGTACAATTTAAGACACAGTTAGAGTCAGCAGTCACGTTTTATCCTGAGCTGCTGGAACTAGTGTGCGACTATCAAGTGTCAGATATTGCAGATATCAAAGGACTGAACTTGTTTACGCCTAAATCGAGAGGATATGGCAACAAAGCTGCAGAGGAGAAGCCTTCATCATGGGCAGAAGACAAGCATGCGTTACAGGCAGAGGACGAGGACGTTTTTGAAGAGGTCTTTGACGACAGCGGCAGTTATATTACTGTGCCTGGTTCTGCGAGTATGGCCAGTACAATTTTGTCAGCTATTTTGAAGCAGGTGACAGCTGGGGACGCCTTTGACGTTGTACGACGCTGTGGTAATGACGGGTTGAAGGCGTTCAGGAAACTGAAGTGCAAAGTGGAGCCGCAGCTGTTTGGTCAACTCGCGGGCTCAATGAAGAAGCTATGCAAGCTGTCGGTGAACGCCAATGAGGACCCGGTGAAGCAGTTGGGATATTTTGGTGACGTTATGTGCTCAGTGGCCAACTATGGGGGTGCGAAGCTTGACCCGACAACTGTCGAGGTGCTGGTGACTGCTCTGGCTGTTGCGGCTATGCCTATAGAGTATTCGCAGGTGGTTGCGGATATTAGTAAGGAACGACGTCCTTCGTTTGATATGCTTATGCAGAGGTCTGAGTATTTTTATGTGAATGTCGTACAGCAATCGGCGGTTCATTCATCGAGTATTGTGGGAGCTACTGTGGACGAGGAGACTGTTGCAGTGGCAAGAGCACTGGTTGCGGACAGAAGGAGGCAGAGCGAGGAGAAGAGGTTCAATGACGGGAAGAAATTGATATGTCCTACGTGCTCTGGTGTACACTCTGCAGAGAAGTGCTGGATAAGCAACCCGGCAGGTATGGAGGAGTTCATCAAGCTCAATCCTGCTAAGGAGAAAGGGGTTCGTGAGAACTATGCGCGGAGGCTGAAGAAAATCGCGGCGAAGAAGTCACCTGACGCGGTAGCAGCGACGGTGGAGAAACCTTCATCGAGTTCAGCGAGGTCGCGTCGTACGGAAGTTTCTGCGGAGGAGCTGTGGAGCTTGGAGAATCATGAAGAAGTTCATGTTGCCTGTCCGGTGGTCGCTACAGTGGCAAACCAGAAGGTAGTATACACTGGTGAGGTATTGGAGGACACCTGGGTGTACGGTGTGTACGACAGAGACAAGGAGAATGACGCACTGGTGCAGAATGAGTACTATGAGGACTCGGTGCATGAGGAAGACCTGTGTGCAGCAACTGTGGTGGACTCTGAGAGAGAGCTGTATTTTGATAGCATGGCCACGAGGTCTATTTTTAATGACCTGTCTATGTTTGAGGGCGCTCAGGTGAACGCGTCATCAGCGGTGGCGTTCAAGGTCATGGCTGGAGAGGTGACGACGTCTCGTGGGGGAGGCCGTGGGTATATTACCTTGTGGAATCGGGTGACGAAGAAGGCTGACGTGCTGCTGGTGGAGGCGCAGTATGTGCCTGAGTCCCCCTTCAATCTGGTATCCGCGGTGAGCCTGGAGGACAAGTACGGTCTGTATGCACAGTTTGGGGACCGTGTACTGAAGGACAAGAAGAATCTGTGCGAGTACGACGTCTGCAGGAAGGGGAACGTGTATGTTTTACCTGAGGTTGTCGTACAGGAGGCTGCGCTGCCGGGGGTGGAGTGCGGCAAGAAGAAGAGTAGTCCGGTGAGGGACAAATGCAACTGGAAGTTCACCGAGTTCCAGAGGTGGAACATTGAGAAGGGGCCCTTTCATCTGGATATGTGTGCTGACGAGCACAATCGGCAGGTGAGCGAGTACTACTCGTTGGTGAACTCGGTGTTTCTTCATTGTCTGACGGGACGAAGCTTCTGGGGTAATCCACCGTACGACGATATGTTCATTGAGAGACTGCTGACCAAGATACTCATGGACTTTCCTAAGGACCCCGTGAACACGAAGTTTATGCTTGTGGTGCCGTACAAGCCAAATGCTGCGTGGTGGAGTCTGACGACGAAGTTTGAGGAGTTGCATGTATATTCGAAGGGCAGCGTGATATTCTCAGCGAGAACGGATCAGTGCTATAACGTGTCTGAGCTGGAGGAGTCCGAGCCTGGTCGTGTGTTTATCCAGGGGACTCCGTGGCCAGTGGTTGTGCTGTATCTTGATCAGTATGTGGTCCCGAGGGTGGACGTGAAGGTTGTTGCACATCTCAGGCTTGGTCATGCTTGTGACAAGTATGTGGAGGTCATGGACCTTCAGGGGTTGGACCTTGGGGTCAACTCTGAGGAATTGAGGAACAGCAATGTACTGAGCTGTTCGGTGAACTGTATGGCGTGCCAGGTGGCGGCGCCGAAGAGGCCATCACAGACGACAGATAGGGGAAGGGTCCCGAAGTCTGTACGGAAGGTGGTGGACAAGAGGGAGGTGTCTGTCAAGATGGGGCAGCTGACGTTCACTGACCATGGTGGACCATTCGTGGCATCTACAAAAGGTTATCGTGGGTACACTATCCACGTGGATGACTTTTCAGACGTGTGTCACTTCTATGTATGGAGACAAAAGCTGGAGTATGTCGACGCTCTGGAGGACTATCGCAAAATGGTGAGGGCGACTGGGCGAGTGTTCCTTCAGGAGGAGACTCGTGTTGAGCAGGTGGTGTACGACTTGGACGTGCTGGTGTTGCACTCCGACAATGACTCTACTATCGTGTCTGGAAAGACCAAGAAGTACTGTGAGGACAATGCTATTGTGCAGAGGACGACGTCACCGTACTTGCACGAGAACAATGCCAGGGCGGAGACCATGAACAAGTTTCTGCAGACGAAGGCGAGGGCTATGTTGGCGACTGCTGGTTTGCCCGCGACTATGTGGCCTTTGGCAATGAGGCACGCTGTGTACCTTATCAATCGACTGTGCAAGGCTGGGCTGGGTATGCAGTCCAGCTTGCAGGTGCTGAACCAGAAGTACGATCTGTCTGTGCTACGAGTGTTTGGTTGTCGTGCGTATGCTTTCATCGACGCGAGCCTGCGTTCCAAACTGGCTGATCGGGCTACTCCCTTGATCTACGTGGGACACGAAGAGCGATCTACGGCTTATCTGCTATACAGCCAGGACAAGGAGAAGGTGGTCAGAAGTGGTATGGTCCGGTTTGACGAGCGCGTCGATCTGTATGGAAAGCTGGTGATGTCTTGGGATCCCTCTATGCTGACACCGTTGAGATCGTTGTACGACTGCGAGGCTCTGGATGGAAACTTCGTTACAGCGTTTGGGGGTACAGCGACAGTGATACTGGAACTGCGTGCCTATGTGGAGCCAAAGGGTGATGAGTTCACTGGTGTAGTGAAGTTGAAAAGTGCTGGTGGAAGAACATTTTGGACACCGGTGAGTGTGTTTCTGGAAGCACGGGTGGAGCATCTTGAGCTGCTGTTTGAGTTTCGTGTGAAGTTGTCAGTGAACTCATTCTATCCTTTGTTTGAGAAGGTGGTATTGCAGCAGTCAGGAGGAGGTGAATGGGAGGCAGCAGTGGTGTGTGCTACGGCACGAGAGGATCACGTGTTGCCGTATCAGGTGATACTGGAACGTCATGCTGGAGTGAGTGGCTCGGCAGTTGATGTGTGTGAGGCTCGAGTGAGGTTTGAGAATCGTCATGTTGCTTTGGCAGCTCGTGAGGAGAAATTGACGGGGTTGCCAGTTGGAGTGACCGAGCCGAAAGGATGGGTTCAGTTGTTGAAGGGACCTGACGCAGTGCAGTGGCAGGAGTCAGATCACAAGGAGGAGTGTGCTCTTATTGACGTGAAGAAGGCAATCGAGCCGGTGGAGTCGGTACCGGCTGGTGAGAAGGTAATGCGCATGACAGCTGTGTACAAAGCGAAGCTGGACTCTGCTGGAGAGGTGACTGAGAGGAAGACCAGATGGGTGGTGTGTGGTAATGGTCAGCAGCATGGGGTGCACTATGAGGACGTGTATGCCCCGTGTACACAGTTGTCAACGTTGAGAATTCTTATTCAGCTCAGTCTGGTGTTGGGACTATTGGTGTTTGCTCTGGACGTCATCACCTGCTTTTTGAACGGCGAGCTGGACGTGGATACTCCTATGTATGTCAGCTGGCCTAATGCACGGACAGTACGGGGAGTACTGTATGGAATTTTGCAGAAGAGTGTGTACGGCTTGAAACAGGCACCACGCATTTGGTACAAGACGAGCAAGAACTTTCTGCTGGCTTATGACAGCAGGCTCCGGGTGTCCAACATTGACCCGTGTCTCTTTTACATCTGGCAGCATGGTACACTGGTGGTGTTTGTGTACGTACATGTGGACGACTACACTGTGTTCACTTCATCAGTGGAGTGGAAGGTGGAATTCTTCAGAGCATTTAGTGAGAAGTATCCGAGTAAGGACAAGGGCCCGTTGGTGGAGTTGCTGGGCATGAGTATGACTTTCAGTGACTATGGTCTTGTCAGGGAGTGTCAAATCAGTCAGGTTGGGCTGATACAGCGTATGCTGGAGAGGTATTCTATGCAGGACTGCAATCCGTGTTTGACACCTATGGAGCCCAGACTGTCTTTGTTGCCTGTGGACTCGGAGGAGAAGTTGGAGAAGCTTCCTTATATCAACCTGGTGATGGAACTGATGTGGCTGGCACGTTGCTCACGGCCTGATATTCTGACAGCAGTCTGTTATTTGGCCAGGTTCTCTCACTGCTATGGGCAAGAGCATTGGCAGCATTTGAAACGTGTGCTGAGATATTTGAAAGGAACTGTTCATGTTTGCTTGACTTTGCAGTGCAGTTCGCCAGCTTCACTGACTGCTGAGTTGATAGTGACAGCTTATACAGACGCGGACCATGCTGCAGATAAAGTGACCAGGCGCTCTGTTACAGGTTCATTGGTGCGTCTGAATGGGAGCACTGTCATGTATTCGTCAAAGTTGCAGAAGACAGTTGCAGTGAGCACAGCAGAGGCAGAATTGATAGCGCTGTCAGAATGTGCACGGGACGTAGAGTATGTTGTCAATCTGTTGGCAGAATTTTCGCCTGTCAAGCAACCTGTCACAATTCATGGAGATAATCATGCTTCGGTGGCACAGGCAGAGAATGTTCTGAACAATGCAGCGACACGTCACGTGGCAGTGAGAAATCGATATGTGGCAAAGTTGGTAGAGCTGGGCAGAGTTGTTATTGCAAAAGTGCCTACGAAGGAGAATTTGGCAGACTTCTTTACCAAAAGTCTAGCTTTGGACCGTTTTCAGATACTCAGTGCTGTGGTATTGAGATATTTTCGAAGAGCATGAGTAAGGAGGAGTAGGAAAACTGTAGACTCTGAGACAGTGTTAAAGACAGAGAGCTCAAAAGTACAAATTCAATGACAGTATGACTGTATGACAGTATGACTGTATGACAGTATGACAGAGTACAGTATTGTGTAAAGGTGAACAGAACAATGATGACAATGAGATTACAAGAGACAGAAGATCAATTCAAAAGTATACAGTATCTGTCACAGAACACAAGAGTACTAGTACGAGTATAGAAGTAGCTATGACTGAGTAACAGTGAGCACTTGAACAGTGCTATGTGATATAAGCACTGTGTGTAACGAACAAACACTCTTATCAGTTTAAATCAATCAACAGTGTGTGTGTGTATGAGTGTGTGTTCGTACACTTTCTACTAGATATATGAAGTTAGTAGAAGTTGATTATCCTAATATGTGTGGCTTATCCTTGCTTGGGCCAATAATTCCTTTGTTTACACTATGTACCCACGCCCGGGATCAAAGGATTCATCCACATTGGTCGGGACACTACTGTGTGTGGCTTATCCTTAGGCCAATTCCTTTGAGTGGTTGCACTATATATGTGCCCATACCGGGGATCAAAGGATTCAGCAACACCGTTCGGGACACTTATCCGGAGTTTCCGGAGCTTGATAGTGAAGAATGGGACCCCCTAAGCCTCATTGGGTAACCTGAGCCTCTCTGCAACTGCATTGTCGGCACAAGGTTGTTGTGTCTCTCTCAAAGCCGGCTCACTTCTGTCCTCCTAGCTATCTAGCTGATCCAGCCATCCCATTGCCACCAGGCTGACGTCGAGGACCCGATTGCGTTGATGTCTTTCTGCCCCAAAGCCCGGTCCCAATTGGACTTGTCCACCCACAACACTACCGGAACTCCCAGTGACTGTCCTGAGGGGCTGAGAACGAATAATGATAAACCGAATTGCCTCCACCCGATCTTGCCCGCCCGTCATTAAACTGCCCTTGCTTGCGACCCTCCGTCCCCAACACCAACTCTATGGGACTTAAGACCTTGCACTCAAAAACCATGCCTACCTGCGAGGAAGTTGTGTATGTAAGTGTGTACGTATGTATGTACGCATGTACGTGTAATGCAAATTGTGTGGATGTACATGCATGCCAGGCAACATATATGTATATCATAAGGGCCTTTGCAGGTACCGAGGGTCCAGAGGCGACCATTCAGGAAAATGGCTATATCTTAGGGTTTCGAGACAAAATGACCTATATGGGCACATATATATATGAAGGATATATCATAGCGAGAGGCTATAACACTTTAGTATACACATATACGAGCAAGAAACTTGTTGGAAGCGATAGCCAAAGCTAATATAGTCGCACTTAGCAAGCATTATTTTTGCAGAAACCCTAAAAAACAGAGCTCTGTAAATACAAAATCATGTGATTTTCATGCATTAAATGTGCTTTACACGTGCCCATCGGCTTCAAAATGTAATGTTTACTTGTATAGTAATTGCCTTTCTTTCATGCATTGTGATTGTCTCTCGTCTTCCTAGTGTGCTCAATTTCAAGTGCATCATCGATGACTTTCGGGTCCAGAAATTACACATTTGGCACCTCGTGGCGCCCCTTTCCCCCACGGCTACGGCAAGGGAGCATGTCAATCTTGATTTGCAAGACCAAGTGAGATAACATACACATATCGGAAAAAGAAAATCGTCGGAAGTAATAGCAATAGCTCAATTGGTGGCATTTAGAAAGCAGTATTTTAAGCAGCAAGCCCTGTTGCATTCTATAGAAAACTGCAAAAAAACACTTGAGGTATGCGTTCATAGAATGCGAACTGCTATAGGTATTCACGTTCTGAAAAGTTCGTATTTTTTTTCAGCTCAATTGTAGTTTGATGCAATAATCCTTAAAACTCGAATCGAAATTTTGAAGTCGTGACATCGATTGCAAAACGGTGACGAAAGCGTCACTTTCGTCACCTTTTTGCGATCGATGTATGTCAATGATTCAACTCTTCGATTCGAGTTCTCGGGTGTTTTGCGACGAACTGGAATTGAGCTGAAAAAAAATACGTAATTTCCAGATCCTAAATAATTGTATGCTACGAACCCAAACCCAAACCCTAACTTGTTTTTGGCTGAAAAGTGACGTTTCTGGACCCTCCGTACCTGCAAAGGCCCATTTCTTTTGCCCAAACAATCGATTTGCCAAAAGGCACACTGCTTACATTTCATTATAAATAGCTTTCTTCTTACATGCTTGTGAGAGAAAATCTCTTTTGGAATGTTTTTTCTAGGCTGATACACAGCTTCTAGGGCTGATTCACAGCTTCAACGCAAATGTTCGAGTCTTCTGGGATGGGTGAGGTGGGAACGCAAAAGAACAGAGCTGAGGAATTCCGACTGACGGATCCTCTAAATACATGGTGTGTGAAGACGCAGATCTGTGACAACTCGATCTGACGGTCCAGGAAACCCTGTGAAGCTACAGCTCGATCTAGGGTGCAGAAACCTCTAAAATTCCGCAAGCTCCAATTTAACCATTTCTTTTGCCCAAACAATCGATTTGCCATGTCTCAGAGATGATCAGGCACACTGCCATTGCCACTGCCATCGCTCCGGCTCGGCTCACTCTCTCCACCTCGGAGTAGTCCACCCAAAGTACTTCTCCATGTGCTCATCGGGAACGGCGGTGGGGTCGATATACGCATGGATTGCTGAGGACAGCTGCGACCAGCCACCCAAGAAGCAGCACTTCTCCAGCAATGCACCCACCGCCCTGGCACAAGTACAAGCACCCTTGCGGGTGCTGTGCCCCGAGAAGTGTCCACCCTCCGGGGGGAGACACTTCAGCGTGCCCAGAGCCAGCTGCACCCAATCGTTGGCTTGCGCCGACGTCAAGCGCCCCTGCTCCCAGGGCAGCCTCCAGTAGCTGTCATTTTCTGCCCCGCCGCACGGCGAGGACGTCCGCTGCCACCATTCGTCCCTGGCACTCTGCCAGCGCTCCAACAGCTGCACCAAGCCCCCCACCCCCGTTGCGGGGATGGTGAGCCGCCTCTTCAGGCGGACATGTCGTTTGCCCTTCTCCCGGTGGAGCACCACCGAGATTACGCCGTCGGCCACGGCGATGTGGGACTTCTGCATGGACACCCCTGTGTCCGGCCGGCCAAACGTGACGAAGGCAAACACCACGTAGGTGCACGCCCGCAGCAGCTCCATTTCCGCCCTGCCGGTCGGCCGCATGGCCAACCCGTGAGCGTGCACCTTCGACACATGCCTGGCTGGCAGCCAGGTTCGAACCGTCTCCTCCTCGTTCTGAGTGCCGGCAGCCGCCACCTGCAGAGATGCCATGCCCTTCACAGCACGGCTGACTGAACGGCCCTTTGCAGGCCCGTCGAAGCCCATGTCCTCGTGGTAGTTGTTGACGGCCGACAAGTAGGGCTGCAAGTTGGCCGCCCTAATGGTCCCCTTGGACATCAGATGCGCAATATATAGCCGCACTGTGGCCTCCGTGGCTGGCAGCCACGAACGGCCCTCAGCCACACAAAAATGCATGAAGGCTGCAGCCTTCGGCCGGTAGTTGCCGAGGGTGGTGTCCTGCAACGCCGCCCCCTGCATCTGCACGGCCAGCTCTGTGAGTGAGCTGTCACCCAGCTCACTCCTCCAGCGCCCCTCCAGCGCCGCGTCCCACTCGTTCGCCTGTTCCCCCTTTGCAGGTGGAACAACACGATACCTCTCCGTGTGCATGTCCAGCATCTCCACATCGCCGTCGTCGTAGGTCACCCGAGTCATGCTGTGCTCGTCGGTGTCACCCACTTTGCCCGGATACCAGGCATCGTCGATGGGCCAGTACACCTCCACCCGGCTACCAGGAGCAAGCTTCGGCGGTGGCTTGGCAGCCACTGCCCCCACGGCACCATGCCTGTAGTAGCTCACCGGGAGCAGGGAATACGAAACATGACTCCGTCCCACCCGGAGGCTCCGAGCAGCTCGGACCCGCCCAGCCGACTGGGAGTGAAGAGATCCCGCTGCCGCGGCATGATGACGACCTCCTCGGACAGTGCCTCCAGCTGCTGGAACCACATCTGCCCCGGCCAGTAAGGGCACACCACCGTGGCGGCGCATCCTTCCTCTCGCAGCTTGTGCGCCACTTCGTCGAGCAGCGACCAGGGGGGGTTCACCCAATTGACTTCTCCTAGCCAGGAGTAAGCCAACGAATCCACCCCCTCGCACCCCGGGTCGTACCACTGAGCGTAATATCGGGGAAGTTGTGCGGAGATTTCGGACGCGAAGATGTCCACGGTGTGCTCGTGCCATTCCGTCTGGGACCAGTCGAACCATTGCCGGTTCAACCGCCAGTCGTCGAGGTCCTTGTCTCGTGACAGCCGGTCCGCCCACTCGTTTGCCTCGCTTCTGATGTACCTCGCCTGGAGCTCGATGTCGTTTAAGTCCAGTAGCAGCCACAGGCGCCGCATGCGCCGCATCAGCTCCGGGTTCCTCGAGGTGAAGTGGCTGAGCATCGCCACCACTGCTTGGTTGTCGCAGTACAACCTGACCACCTTGCCCGTCAGCTCCCGCAGAAACGACTGCACCGTCTTGTAGACGGCCTCCAGCTCCAGATGGGTGATGTGGAGGTGTCGCAGTTCGTCCCCCCAGAAGCCCCGCGCCGCATGCTTCAGGTTCAGTACTCCTCCCCACGCGAAGAGGGAGGAGTCGGTGTGCAGCTTTGCCCTCGTCGGGCTTCGCCATATCTTGCGTCCGTTCCACCGGCTCTGAGCCGGTAGGCGCAACCACCACTCCACATCCGACCATGCCTGCCGAGTGAGCTTCACCTTCGAGCCCCACCCCCGCTTGGTGGAGAGGACGAAGTAGAGCTCCCGTAGGTACAATCTCGCTGGTGGTACCGCCAGATACACCGACTGGCAAAGGCCCGTGAAGCCCGCAAGCCGCCGCGCCGGCAGCCAGCGTCGCTGCCTCGAGGCTTCGCTGAGAAGCGCCTTGGCCTGCACGTGGATCTTCTGCAACCTGGCGGGTGTGACGCGGAACTGACCCGCCGCCAAGTCCACCTCCAGCCCGAGGTGCTCCACCAGCTGCGTGGGCTCCCACTGCCCCTTCTTCTCGTTCCGTCCGATTCCAAGCCGAGTCAGCACTCGACTTGCCAGCTCTCGCGCCCTGAGCGCTTCCACCTTGCTGGACGTGATGACGAGAAAGTCGTCCATGTACGGGAGAACTCGAGCACCTTGCTGGTGCTCTTCTCTCCCGCTTCCTCCAGCCCGCCTGCGAGCTGCCCAGCGCTTGCGCGCCGTGCTTCCATCCCGAAGCCTCCGCACCTCCCTGCGGTCCTCTGCGGCCCGTGGTGACCGCAGACACTCGACCAACACTCGCATGAGCTTGACGAATATGCGAGGTGAGTCGTTCCACCCGAACGGTAGGGCACCACACTGAAAGAGCTCCCCGCCCACGTCGAACTGCATGTACTCCTGGAAGTCCTTGTCGATGCCCACCAAGTGGTACCCGTCCTGCAAGTCGAAGCTGAAGCACCAGTCGTTCGGCTTGGCTAGACGCCGTAGTTTCTTGAGGGTCTCCATCTTGCAACGAGACTTCAGGCAGGGAGCGTTCAGCCACCTGAAGTCCATCACAAGCCTCCACTTGTTGGTTCCTGGTTTGGGCACCAGGAACACCCGCGATACGTGCCGTCGACGATGTGCTCGTACCCAGGCGCCGGTGCTGAGACACCGCTCCGTCTCCGCACGCATCCACTCCAGCTGTGCGCTGCTGGCGTCCGCTAAGGACACCCCATGATCGAAGGGCCTTGGCGGCCCCGCGATCCACCGCATGCGAGCCCCATGCGTAATCCATTGCAACACCTCGCTGCTGGCGCCAGCCGCTCGCCATGCCCCTCTTCTGCTCCTCACCCTCTCCTGCAGGGTGGGAGTCTTCCGCTGGGAACCCCAAGAGGTGGGGGGCGCCCGGCGGATCTGGTGCGAAGAGTTAGGTCTGGAGCTGGGCTCCACGCCCAGCTCCGTTACCCTTACCGCCTTTGCCGTTGCCACGGCTCCCCTCGCCCTTGCCCGCGCCCTTGCCCTTGCCTCCGCCTTGACGGTCACGAAAAGTCGAAGTCTTGGCGCTAGCCTTTGCGTGCGTGTTCATCACCGCCTTGGCCTTCGTGTTGTCGAACTCCTTCAGCCATTTGGTCAGAACCGAGTCGGTCACCAGACCTTCAGTCCCTGCGTACACCTTCTCCTCGATGAACGCGAGCTGTGCGCGCGACGCGTCAGCTCCTCCGTGGATCGTGGCGTCAGACTCCATGCCAGCCCTGAGCTGGATCATGTTGTAACGGTTGCTCAGCAGAGCAAACACGCCCTTGACCGTGTTGTGCGCGGCGAATATGCGCTCCGCCAAGTCCTCTAAGTTGGGCGGATCGGTAGGGTCTTCGATCCAGTCCAAAGTGCTCTCAGAGTGCGCGACGGCGTAGTGCAAATATGAGAGCGAGGGCGCTAGAACCAGTTGTTCGTAGCGCATCGACGAATTAGTACGCTTGGAGAGGGCGTCGTACGTCTTGTCGTTGTACAGGTCGTACATCTGCGGCATATCCGACTCCAGTGTCGAGGGCCGCGGGGGAAACGGATTTCCCGCAACGTAGGGCACGTACGGAAGCTTCCGCAGTGCCTCCAACTCAGCGTCGCCGCTCTGAGCGGTCGCTGTCATCTGGGCGACAGCCTTTTTGCTGGCCGCCTCCGAAACCGCAACGCGGTCGTTGAGGTCCTTCATCTGGATCATCATGGTGTTAATCAAAGCAGTCTGCTGCACCATCAAAGCCTCTAGTCCGCTAGAGGGCACAGCCGGAATTGCGCCGGCTGCAGACGTGTCCGCTGCTGTAGTTCCCGTCGCGGGAACCGTCTCTTCAGCGCTACCAGCCATTTTTTAGTAGTTAGCTAGGCTGGGAATTCTCGACTTCCACAGTAACAGAAAAATGTGGGGAAATCAAATTGCAGTGTGCCGCACAAGGAAAATTCAGTAGAATATTCCTGTGAAGTTCTTTTGCGGAACGCAAAAGAACAGAGCTGAGGAATTCCGACTGACGGATCCTCTAAATACATGGTGTGTGAAGACGCAGATCTGTGACAACTCGATCTGACGGTCCAGGAAACCCTGTGAAGCTACAGCTCGATCTAGGGTGCAGAAACCTCTAAAATTCCGCAAGCTCCAATTTAACCATAATTGGGATTAGTTCACACAGGGTGCATGTAGACATTTCATGTTGATGATCCACAGTGGCTGGGCGTAGGCAGCAAGCGATTCGGTAAATCCCGAAAGGGCGTAGACCTTTCCGTTAAATCCAAATCAGACGTGAACATTCAGAACTACCAAGCAGGATATCCTCTCCATCATCTGATGGAGAAGCCTATACCAGTGCCGACAACGGGTCCGGGTCCGACCCGTACCCGTTGAACGGATCGCTAATTTGCTCAGGCTCCGGCCCCATCCGTCACCGACGGATCTTGAAAAATCGCAGGCTCCGTTGAAGTCCGTCTCTGCCGGATCTTTTAGAATCGAGGCTCCGCGTCAATCCGTCTCCGCCGGATTCTGGAAAATCTCAGGCTCCGAGCGCATCCGTACCCGTCGGAGGCGCAAGCTGTTGAGGCCCCGTTGAAATCCGTCTCCGTGAAATTCTGCAATTTGCTGGATCCGTCTCCGTGATCCGTCGGATCGCCGGCGGCCTACACTAGTCACAGCTCGCAGACGAGACGAGAGCAGACGAGAGGCCCAGTGCGCAGTGGCATCGCATTTTATTCATTCTCGCACCCCCAACTTAGACAGTAGCACAATACTGTCTCTCTCTCCCCTAATAGAAATACATAGGTCATACGCAATTTTGGATAATTCGTAATAGAGAATAATGCGACGTGCAGTTGCCGTTCCAGGCGCCAATGCACCAAGGCCGGGCGGGGCCACACGAAGTGTACAAAGCTCGCTGGCATGCGAGATAGTTAAGAAGTACCCTGGTCCTCAACAGGTCGAGCTGGCAGTCGAAGTGAACATTCCAGGCAGATGGTTCAATTCAGCAGACATGACAACAGCGGAAAGAGCCACTTATTTAGGTGTATCGCAGCAGAGAATGCCGAGGTTCGGCAATTTGGCACCGGGCGCAACGCATCGAAGACTGAGGCTTTGCGCTTTCAGGTATGGGTGTTCTATATTCGTTCCGGGGGCATGTCACTGGGGCAGCTCGCTGGGGCATGTCTGGATGTCACTGAGGCGTTAAAGGCCATCGGGATCCGTTTGGACCCGTTTCAAGCGGAGCCGGGAAACAATCAGGCTCCGCCATGGCCCGTCCCCGGCGGAGCCGGAAACAATCAGGCTCCGCCGTGATCCGTCCCCGGCGGAGCCGGGAAAATCCCAGCATCCGTAGTGATCCGTCCCCGTCGGATCTTGAAAAATCGCAGGCTCCGCATTGACCCGTCCCCGGGGATCCTTTGCAGCCTCAGGCTCCGACGGAGACGGATTGGACCCGTTGTCGGCACTGGCCTATACCCTGTGGGAGGCGGTGTGTTGTGGTCACATACGGCCATGATGGGGTATATGGTTGGTACCCAGAGGTAGATTGGTTCATATACGTCGTGCATACAAGGTGGTAGGTGAATTGAAGTCGATTTGGTCATCCAAGTGGTGTGAACCAACTGAGCTTCGTGCAGGGGGTTGGTGGGGTGGGTGTGAAAATTCGCTATCTCTTGGGTGCATACCTGAGGGGGCGCTACCCAACCACCAAGGCTGGATGGCATAGCATGGGGCCAACATATTTTGGCGACTTAAATGTGCGGAACACGGGTATCAAGTTAATTTGACCATCTGATGCAATGCTCGTGTGGAAATGGGGTGGGGCTGGGGGGCTGGCGCAAACAGGGGGCGAAAATAAGGAAATCCAGCTTATTATTCGTAAGTACCCAAACTGCGAAAATTCGATGGCGGGCTCAGACCGAGAAATGAGGGGTGGTAGTATGGGTAGAATTTCGCGCTGAATTCGAATCCGAGGCCCGCTGCTCGATTTGGTGACGGGAGGTGGCCATAAATTCGGAGCTGCTCTGCGGGGCTGACAGACTGAGCACTTTTCTGAGTCACAGATGTGCAAGCTGGGGGTGGCGAGTTGATGGCAGATGAGCATGGGGGTGCAAGCGAACTTAAAGTAAGGCAGATTATGCCGTATGCAAGTTGTATACAAGGCGATGGGTCAATCGAAGTCGATTTGGTCCGCCAACGAAGTGTTGCAGCCGAAACCCTAACTGGCGGCGACAAGCGCTGAAATCGATCGGGAAAATATGGGTATAGATTCTAGGCTGTTGAGTATGGCAGTGTAGTATGGGCATGCCAGGGCGTGCGATCGGTACCCTGAGGTAGGTTAAGTCATAGGCAAGTGATGTATCGGGGAATGGTTGTGGTGAAGTCGATTTGGGCCGTCGATTGGTGCGGTGCGCCTTGGGCGGGGATTCCATCAAGCTGGATATCCTCTCCATCATCCGATGGAGAAGCCTATACCCTGTGGGAGGCGGTGCGTTGTGGTCACATACAGCCATGATGGGGTATATGGTTGGTACCCAGAGGTAGATTGGTTCATATACGTCGTGCATACAAGGTGGTAGGTGAATTGAAGTCGATTTGGTCATCCAAGTGGTGTGAACCAACTGAGCTTCGTGCAGGGGGTTGGTGGGGTGGGTGTGAAAATTCGCCATCTCTTGCTTGGGTGCATACCTGAGGGGGCGCTACCCAACCACCAAGGCTGGATGGCAAAGCATGGGGCCAACATATTTTGGCGACTTAAATGTGCGGAACACGGGTATCAAGTTAATTTGACCATCTGATGCAATGCTCGTGTGGAAATGGGGTGGGGGGCGGGGGCAGGCACAAACGGGGGCGAAAGGGAAATCCAGCTTGCTACTATGCGTCTCTCTCTACATACGCCCAGTCTAGACAGTCTCTAATCATCGATCTATGCCCAAACTAAACAAAGCCATTTTCCTGCACCCAATCCAAATTTAAATGTAATACTGGCAGGCTTACTTATCATGATAGTGATTTACAATTTTCATATACATGCGAGCAAGTGTGTGATCCGATGAATTTATCATATTTTTGTACAGGAGTTGATGCCGTGGACTTACATTCTCGGAAAGTTGGCATTGGTAAATGTCCTGATCCCAGGTCATCGAGGGGTCTGATACATTCTCGATATTGAACGGCTTTCGAGTGTTTACGCCACCTGGTTCACTGCTTTGTAGGCCTTCGAGACCCATTCCTTCACCTCCACCTGTTCAACAAATCCACGCTCCAGATCAAAAACATCTTTACCCTAAATTCAATTTGAGTTATGCATTGTAGATGGATTGGGTGATTTGCCAACAAATAAACTAACTATGGTTACTGTTGCACGTAATCAGTAACTCGGTGTCCAGCCACATGTGTACTGATTTTCATGCATGGTGACTTAAGATTTTAGAGCACACCGTTTCCGTGCTTACTCTTCGTGGGTATTTCACTATCAATGCTCGAACCACACGCCGTGCAGATGTACATGGTATCGAATGTATATATATATATATATATATCTCTCGATATTAGCACATGCATGCGCTTAAGTGTTGTTGTTACTGCCCATGGTAATAATGTATTTCAGTGCGATGCAATTATGTTGTACCTATATATGCTCATAGAGCATAGTGCTCTGCACATAATGTTGTATGCTTCGTGCAATATATATATATATGTTACACGCCAATCCCGTGGCGCGATTAATCGCGCCCCATTCACGCCAATCCCGCCCAGCGCGATTTTATCACGCCAGTCCCGCCTGGCGCGATTGGCGTGAAACTGTTTCACCCCACACCAATTGCGCCATACCCCCTAGCGCAATTGGCGTGGGCCTTTTCAAGCAAAACCCCACACCCACGCCAATTGCGCCCCTGACCTAGTGATGATAGACAGTCACTGTGGTCAGTGTGTGTTGTATGACACACCGAAGGTGCATATCTGCACTGTACCGCTATTCAATGCATCATCCCGCCAACTGCCTACTCATTCGATAAATATAATTACGAATAAATGAATAAGGCAACCTTTGCACGTTGTGTGGCTTAACTATAATTACCAATTCAATCAGACGACCCCCAACCATATTCCGACTCCCCCCTCCCCAATAAATACGTTAATTCATTCTCTCGCCAACCCCGAAGAGGCCGTGGCCATCAGCCAGCTGCCTACCCGGTGGGGTGGGTTGGGGCTGACTTCCGCGCAGCGGTTGGCGCCGGCGGGGTGGCTGGGCTCGTGGGCCCATGCTTGGAAGAAGATGGTGGTGATGTTCCCGGCGGTGAGGGACTTGTTGCCGCATCTGAGGGTGCCAGAGGGGACCGATTTTGGCGGACACCCTCTTGTTGCAGGTCTTGCGGCGGCTATGGAGGATGTGCGGGGGGCCAGAGCGCGGGTGCTGGCGGCGGAGAGAGAAGAGCACCCGGTGCCGGAGGGGTTACAGATTCCTGCGGAGGCGCCTGGATGGGAGGGGTTTGGTGATGATCGTCCTGCGAGTCAGAAGGAGCTAACTATTTATTAACATGGTTCTGACTGGCTGCGTTTGTTCGATGCGGCAAACCCCTCTATCCGCGCCCGGTTGCTTAGTCTCTCGAGGGACGGGGCAACTTGGCACTTGAATGCGCTGCCCGAGGAGGGGGGCTTCCGCCTCAAGCCCATTGCGGCGGTCATATCTTTGTGCTTGCAGCTTGGTATCACGATCCCGTTGGTGCGGGAGGTCTCCGCGGTGGACACCGGGCGATGTTCGTGTGGAGATGTGATGGACCAGTTTGGATACCACTACCTTGCGTGTAGCAATCGGGGGATGTTCATCTACCGGCATGATGCAGTGCAGGACGTGCTTGTGGAGATGTTGCGGAAGTAAGGTGTTCGATCCGGCCTCCATGAAGAAGACGCACACTTATCATCGGAGCTACTCCCCGCGGTATAAGCCGGACATCACGGTTCTCAACTACGACGGGCGGGGGCGGCATCTCATCATCGACGTGGTGGTTGGCTTTCCATGCGCCCCGTCATATGTGGAGGGGGCTTCCCGCGAGCCGCAGCACACGGCTAAGCTGGAGGAGAGGCGGAAGGAGTACCTTTAAGGGGACGTCTCCCCGCATAGGCTGGTGCCTTTTGCGGTGGAGGCCTTCGGGGGTTTAGGTGTACAGGCGAAGAAGTTCTTGGAGATGTGCGCCGAGAGGAGGCAGGACCGTCTTGGTCCTGAGTTGATTTCAGCGACGTGGTCAACCCCGACTTTCAAGTCATACTGGGGACAGAGGTTGATGGTCGCATTGCAGGGATCACAGGCTTCCGGGCTGCACACTCGGGCGTTGGAAGACTTTCCGCAGTGAACTCATTTTGCTGAATTGATTTGTTTCTTTGTAGATTGGTAGGGATGTAGATTGGACGGGGTTTATGTTGTTTGTTAGGAGTTCTCCGTTGTTAGTTAGGAGTTTTCCGATGGACAGTAATTTGGTTTCCTTGGACACTGTGGACAATATTATGTTGATAGCCATTTAATGCAAATTCCCCCCTCCCCACCCCCTGCCTCCCCTCCACTCACCCCCCACCCTTACCATTTCCCTGGTACTGGATACTTAGTGCACTGATAAACCCTGACGGATGACGAAGGGGGGAGAGGGAGGAGAGAGAGAGAGAGAGAGAATGAATATTAACGTATTTCCTGGGGGGGACAGAAATATGTTTGGGGTCGTCTCGTTGAATTTGTTATTATAATTAAGCCACACAACGTGCAAAGGTTGTCTTATTTATTTATTCATAATTATATTTATCGAACGAGTAGGCAGTTGGCGGGATGATGCATTGAATATCCTCTGCTCCCTGAGCCTCACTGGGCCACCTGAGCCCTTCTACGGCTGTCCTGCCGGCGCACTGCTGCTGTGTCTCTGGAGCCGGCTCACCTCCGCCAATCGAGCCACCCCTCCACCACCAAGCCCACATCCCACATCACCCCGCCGCCCCCCACAGCCTGGTCTCAAGAGAGCTTGTGTGTGTGTATGCGTATCCTTGTGTGTGCTTATCCTTGCGAATCCTTTGGCACCCCGAAGCCACAGAAGACTTATCCTGTGTGTGTGTGTGTGTGTGTGTATGCTTATCCTTGTGTGTGTGTGTGTGTGTGTGTTTATCCTTGGACTGACTCCTTTGGCATCCCGTAACCACAGAAGATCAGCTGCACTATGTACCCACGCCGGGGATCAAAGGATATTTATAAACACACACTTCGGGACACTCATCCAGAATTTCCGGAGCTCTGTCGTGAAGAATGGGACCCCCTAAGCCTTGCACAGCCATTAGAGCGCCTCTGCAACCGCCCCGCTCGCACACTGTCACTTTGCCAATGGCCCCCATTCATATCCACCCTCGGCCTCTGAGTCGCGCTAGCCATGCTCCCACCATGAATCCTGCGCTCCGCAACACCACCTTGCTCCCTCCCAATCCCAAAGCCTGGCCTCCGGGGATCTTGCCCACCCATCAAATGTGTCATGTTCCCAAGCGCAATCCCCAGGGGCTGAGAGTGAAAAACCACATTGTTTCCACCTGACCTTGCGCGCCCACTGCCAAACTGCATCTGCAACCCCCTCTCACCACTCCCTCCCCAAAGCTCTTGCGCCGGAAACCCCGCCTAATGTCTGCGAATCTGACCGATGCGCTCCACACTTGCTCCGCCACTGTTGTTCTGTGCTGTTCCTACTTGGGGTCCCATCCCCTGACATGCCTGTGCGTCCCAAGCCCTCCCGGTGGCCGATAGTTCACCATCCGGTCTTCGCCTTCCCGATAGCTGCTCACCGTTAGTTCCGGCACGGTCAGCAACCTCGCCCAATGGGCCCGGAAGCTGATGAAATGCCATATGCTGCCGTGCAACCTGTTGTAAGTGGTCATCGCTGCCGGGATGGGCCCCCGGGCTCCGAGGGGCCTGGCATGTGTCAACTCAACCCCCGTGCCTCTCCATCTCTCCATCATCGTCCTCAACAGTCCCCCCCCTGCTCACAGCCCCCTCAAGAAGGCCGGCCACCCGCCTGCTCACGCCCATCAAGGTGGCCACTCCTCCCTCAGCCAAGGCCATTGCTTGCTCCGGCGAGGCCCCCCTCCGCTCTTGATTCCAGACCCCACCCTCCGGGCCCGGCGATGAGAGGTCATCCCACTCCGCCAGGATGTCCTGGACACTTGTCGCCGCCTGGCTGTGCCCACCTACGCCCGCATGCGCCTCTCCAGACTGCGCCTCGGCGGTGCCCCCTCCTTGATCCCTCCCAGTGCGCAGGTGCTCTGCCTCCCGCCGCATGTCCTCCATGCTCTCCAGGAGCCTCGATGCCATCGCGGGTGCCTCGTCCGCCCCACCAGAAGCCTGCTCAGACTGCTCATCCTGCGTCCCCCCAGACCCCTGCGTCCCACCACCTGATCCATCCTGCGTGACGTAGTCTATCTCCTCGATCGCGCCCTCCCACGCCCTGTCCATCAACGTCAGCCTCTCCATCCCCTCCCGTTGAGCCGCCCCCCCTCGATCCGGGTTTGGGCCCATGCCTTCTCTCACACGCCCTCCGCCAGCCCAGCGCCACCCTACTCCGGGCGGACACCGCCCCACAGCCCGCCTGATGATCAGCCCTGCGACCCCTCGTGCAAGTGCGAAAGAAAGCTGCCTGATCCACTTCTACTTCCAGCCCACCGTCCCATCATGTGTCGTCTCCTCGTCCCGGTCCTCATCTCCTTCGCCATCCACCTGCTCTCCTCCTTCCACATTCTCCTCCATGTACCGCCGCTCCCTGAAGCACCGCTGCATCTTCTGAAGAAATCCATGCGCCGCAGGCCCGAGCCCACCGTACACCTCCACCCAGGGGAAGGCGGTGAGATCATGGACCCGGTCCCCATCATTCAGGTCATGGAAGTGGAGGAGGACCGTGTTGCCAGCGGCGGGCTGGGGGTCGCGGAGGCGGCGACGGCGTTGCCGGCGGAGGTGGTGCGCGCGGAGTATGCTGAGGCGGCTGGAGGGGCTGTGGACAGGCCAGGGTACGTCCGTGGTGAGCCTCAGCTCAGCAGTGGGTGCGTTATCTGCCAGGCGGGGCTTAATGTCGGGGAAGCTTACTCGATGTGGCCGTGTGGGCACCCCACTCACCAAATCTGCGGGGCAAGGTGGCTTGTGGAGCGTAATGCATGCCCTTCGTGCCGGGCCAGGCCCATTGCTCCCCTCCCTGGGCGCAGGAGGCCGTGGCAGCGGCAAAGAACCCCCCCTCTTGCCTGCCCGCCGTTCGGCGTCTCCGGTGCGACCGGGGACTCAGCAGACCCCAGCCCCCAGCCCCCGGCCCCTTGCCTAGGGGATGGGCGGGTCGCCCGCGGGTTGCAGTGTGAGGCGGCGCGGTGCGAGGCGGAGTGCGGAGGCTAGGGACGGTGACCCGCCACCCGGAGAGGATGAGCCGTCCTTCCGGTGCCCGGTGTGTGCGGGAAGGACGAGCCCGCACCCAGTGAGAATGGCCCGTCATCTCAGGCATGCTCATCAGCCGGACGATTACGCGGGTATGGATCTTACAGCCTTCGGGTGCGCGGCGTGCCCGACTTGCAGTCATGCGTTTGCCAGCGGGGCGGAGTTGACGTCCCATCACGGGAGGTGCCGCGCGCTCGATCAGGGGGGCGGAGGTGATGCAGGAAGCCAGGCAGGTGGGGGAACGACGGCGAACAGGGCGCAGCGGCGGGAGCAGTTGGTTGACCCGGTCATTCCAGAGGCATCTTGGGAGTGGCTGCGGAGTCTCCCGCTGGAGGAGGTCTTTGCTTGCCCCTTTTCCACGGCCCGACACGTCCCGAAGCGGGCAAAGAATGCTTTTGCAGAGGCCATGAGGTGGGTCCTGCGCAGCCTCAGTGGGGATAATGAGGACTTCTGGCGGCTGCTGGGGGTGGCTTCGATGCTCTTGCTAGCTCCTCAGCCGGGGGCGCGGAGGAAGTCCATTCCGGCGGAACTCATCCGAGAACGGGTCAGAAGGATGTTGGCGGGAGACTGGGAGGCTTTGTTCCGGGCTGCGGCCCCGTCGGCCCCAGTCTGGCCTGCGAGGACCTCTGAGGAGCGTGTGGCGAATGACGTCTTCAGCTTGGTCAAGGAGGGGCAGCTTGCGAAGGCTATTGGCCGTCTTGATCCCGGGGTGCTCGCCCCCTTGCAGCCTGAGACTCTGGAGGCCCTCGCGGAGCTTCACCTGGCGGGGGAAGGACTGCCGGCGCAGGTGCAGGCGGCGCCGCTTGTGCTCGAAGAGGCGGCTGTGGAGGCGGAGTGCCGGCGGTTACCGGTGGCATCAGGGCCAGGTTGCTCTCCTCTCAGCTTCGGTTCGAGCATCTCGGTGCTATCTTTGGAGCTGGGGACGGGGTTCATGCCATCAAGCATGTGTGTGAACAGCTGGTGTCCAACAGGGTGCCGTCGGGGATCTTGCCGTGGCTCATGGGGGCGCGGCTTGTGGCGCTCCTCAAGCCAGGCGGTGGAGTTCGGCGGGGATGATTGCGTGCGGGGAGACCCTAAGAAGACTCGCGGGCAAGGTGGTCTGCAGGCAGATGCGGATGCGGTTTGCTTCGCATTTTGGGGCGCCCCCGGAGGGGGGGGCATCTTCTTCGGCGGCCCAAGTTGGGGTGGGGGTCCCAGGTGGCGCTGAGGTTTGTGTGCATACAGTTCAGGCGCTTCTTGGAGCCGTGCCGACGTGGTGTGCATTGCAGCTGGACTGCAAAAACGCCTTCAACACTGTGCACAGGAGAGCTATCTTTCAGGCGGTCTACGAGGACTTCCCCGAGCTGCTCGGATTGACGGAGAGTTGCTTCCGGCACGAAACAAGGCTTGGCTGGCGGGGGGCAGACGGTACGTTTCACTGGATCAGCTCCGCAGAAGGTGCTCAGCAGGGGGATCCGTTGGGTCCGTTCTTCATGGCAGCCCCATTGCAGCCGGTGCTTCAGGCTGCCTTACGAGCGCATCCGGATGTGTACATCATTGCCTACCTCGACGATATCCACATCTTGGGCGAGCCGGACCGGGCGCGGGCGGCTTACGACACGATCGTCCCGTTGCTCGAGGGGATTGGCTTGGACCTGAACGTGGGGAAGAGTGCCATCTTCAGCCCGTCAGGGGCGGTCGGGGCGTTCCGAGATGTAGTGGATAGCACTGGGCGTTCGATGCCAGGAGCGGTGGAGCCCTTGGAGGGCATCAAAGTTCTCGGGGTCCCGATTGGGTCCGATGCGTGGGTGGCAGACAAGTGCTTCGAGATTGCGACCAAGGCCGGTTCTATCTTGCCGAAGCTCGCGAGGCTCAATGACCCGCAGGTGCAGCTTTTGCTTCTTCGGTACTGTGCTCACCCGCGTTTCATGCACCTGGTGAGAGTCGTGCAGCCGCACTTGCTGATGCAGCAGGGGGCCCTCGAGCACGACGCGGGCATTCAGCGGTGCTTGCAGGAGGTGACGGGCAGCCCATACCCGCTCGGCGAGGAGGCCGTGGCCATCAGCCAGCTGCCTACCCGGTGGGGTGGGTTGGGGCTGACTTCCGCGCAGCGGTTGGCGCCGGCGGGGTGGCTGGGCTCGTGGGCCAATGCTTGGAAGAAAATGGTGGTGATGTTCCCGGCGGTGAGGGACTTGTTGCCGCATCTGGGGGCGCCAGAGGGGACCGATTTTGGTGGACACCCTCTTGTTGCAGGTCTTGCGGCGGCTATGGAGGATGTGCGGGGGGCCAAAGCGCGGGTGCTGGCGGCGGAGAGAGAAGAGCACCCGGTGCCGGAGGGGTTACAGATTCCTGCGGAGGCGCCTGGATGGGAGGGGTTTGGTGATGATCGTCCTGCGAGTCAGAAGGAGCTAACTATTTATTAACATGGTTCTGACTGGTTGCGTTTGTTCGATGCGGCGAACTCCTCTGTCCGCGCCCGTTGCTTAGTCTCTCGAGGGACGGGGCAACTTGGCACTTGAATGCGCTGCCCGAGGAGGGGGGCTTCCGCCTAAAGCCCATTGCGGCGGTCATATCTTTGTGCTTGCAGCTTGGTATCACGATCCCGTTGGTGCGGGAGGTCTCTGCGGTGGGCACCGGGCGATGTTCGTGTGGGGATGTGGTGGACCAGTTTGGATACCACTACCTTGCGTGTAGCAATCGGGGGATGTTCATCTACCGGCATGATGCAGTGCAGGACGTGCTTGTGGAGATGTTGCGGAAGTAAGGTGTTCGATCCGGCCTCCGTGAAGAAGACGCACACTTATCATCGGAACTACTCCCCGCGGTATAAGCCGGACATCACGGTTCTCAACTACGACGGGCGGGGGCGGCATCTCATCATCGACGTGGTGGTTGGCTTTCCATGCGCCCCGTCATATGTGGAGGGGGCTTCCCGCGAGCCGCAGCACACGGCTAAGCTGGAGGAGAGGCGGAAGGAGTACCTTTACGGGGACGTCTCCCCGCATAGGCTGGTGCCTTTTGCGGTGGAGGCCTTCGGGGGTTCGGGTGTACAGGCGAAGAAGTTCTTGGAGGTGTGCGCCGAGAGGAGGCAGGACCGTCTTGGTCCTGAGTTGATTTCAGCGACGTGGTCAACCCCGACTTTCAAGTCGTACTGGGGACAGAAGTTGATGGTCGCATTGCAGGGATCACAGGCTTCCGGGCTGCACACTCGGGCGTTGGAAGACTTTCCGCAGTGAACTCATTTTGCTGAATTGATTTGTTTCTTTGTAGATTGGTAGGGATGTAGATTGGACGGGGTTTATGTTGTTTGTTAGGAGATCTCCGTTGTTAGTTAGGAGCGAGTTTTCCGATGGACAGTAATTTGATTTCCTTGGACACTGTGGACAATATTATGTTGATAGCCGTTTAATGCAATTCCTCCACCCCAAAGGGGATGAAGTGGTGTGGGCGGACATCTCCGTACGTTGCAACCTTGCTCTCCTCCACCTTCTTCGCCGCCGCCCCGGGGGCCATTATGGCCGCTCCCAGGTGCGCGTCCGTCATCCGCCGCGCCGTGGCCACATCAAACAGCACATGCTGCCCCGGCCCCTCCGCATCTAGCACTGTCACATCCGGGCAATGGTTCGGTGAGTAGGTCGAGTGGCCCGCGAAATCATCGTGCAACGCAGACGCCAAAGGATAAGCAGACTTGGCCACCTCGAGTAGCACCCTCTGCAGCTTGTGGTGAATGAAAGAGTACCAGTTTCCTCCACCGGCCCCCGCTCCTCCCGGGCACCCCAACAAGTGTGTCCCGGTAGGATCCCGCTCTCCCCCACAATCGGGGCACTCCTCCGCCTGGCCAAGGAGGGGTTGCTCGGCATGAAGAATGTGCCGCAGGGCCACCTGGCATTTCGCCGAACCGAGCTCCAGGGCTGGGCAACATGGCACACCCCTCAAGAAAGCCGGCCCAATGCTGTTGTAGGTCACCGAGAAAAGCCAGCCAAAGCCAATCCGCAGAGTGGAGGACAACAGCATAGACCCGTTGGGCACGCTTTTGAGACCTGCTGTAATCACTCAACTTCTTGACGTTGTCCGCCTTCGGCACTTGTGGTGGCAAATTCTCATTTGCTACCCTTGCCCCCTCAATCACCTCCACCGCCTCTGACACCTTCCGCATGGCCGCTTGCAAAGAAGCGACATACGGCAAGTCGCTCTCAGCCCCGAGGTCCGAGGTCCCCGCCGTCACCGTCGGAAAGAGCTCCTGCATATCCTCCCAGACTTGTGCAAACCCACCAAGCCAGGCCGTACTGCTCACCCTCGCCGCCTTGGTCAGACCCATCCCATGCGGGAGGGTGGCAAACTCACAGGAATGCCATGCCAATCCACTTCCAGGCAGCAAATCCCGCAACGCCTTCTGCATCCTCCTGTCATGCTCCTCGGCCACCTCCCAAATCATCTCCGGCGGCACCCCTCGCAGCCAAAACCCTAACCTCGGGTGGGCACAAAATCGAAGCAGAAGCCCTTGGGCCTGCGCGTGCCCAAGCTTGTTCAAGATGGGCAGAATGGCGCATAAATCCTCCACCTTCCTCAACATCTCCGCGCTGACCGCCTCCGCCTTCCCCACTGACACTCCCAAGACATCAATGAAGTCCAGCTCTCCCCGCGCACCCGGCATCCCGTCCTCGAAGCAACTGGTGTCACCCTCAGGCGAGAAAGCCGCCGACTTCACCGGCTGAATACCCAGGCTAATCACGGCCGCCTCCTCCATATAAGTGCCATACGCAAGCGCCACGATACTCGGAGGACCCATGAGGAAGGCGTCATCCAAGTGGGCAGAGATGACCACGCACGCCGGGGTGCCTCTCCTGAACCCGCTCCAGCACCATCTGTATGTAACGGAGCAGCCAGGTAAAGCGGCCCCAAGGGGGTCCCCCTGCTGTGTGCCCTCCTTCGACTTGACAAACCGCATCACCGAGCCATCGGCGCCTCCCAGCCGAAACCCCAGGTTCGCCTCCACCCCGTAACAAAGGTCCGTCCATGCCCACAGCTCCGGGAAGTCCCGCTCGATCGCCTCAAACATTGCCTCACGGTGCACCACATTGATGGCATTCCTGGCATCTGCCTTAACACAGACCCATTCCGGGTGCCAGTCCAGGGCTGCCTGGACAGTGTGGACCCCCAGGTCCGCCCCTCCCTTCACCGCCACCCCAATCTGGGCCGCCCGAAGCCCACCAAGCTCATCATCCTGCCGCAGCCCACAAATCCGAGCCCTGAAGGCCCTCGCCTCCTGCTTGCATATGACCTTTGCCATAAGCTTCCAGAGAACTTCGCCACACGCAATGGACCGGACGTTGACGCCGAGGTCGTCCTTCAGCAACGCCACCAACCGAGCGCCTGCTAACCATTCCCGCACGCCCGCTGGAGCCCGGCCTGCCGTCAGATGGTTGCACACCTCCAGCAAGGCATCTCGCCCACCAGATATATGGACCGCCCACAAATGCTCCCACCGCCACTGAGAGCTGCCCGGCCCCGAAGCCCGCGGCAAGTAACGCATGACATCATCGAACGTCTTCTCGTCCAGCTCAAGCGCCTGCTCCCAAAGCTCCCGCCGGCGATCCTCCCCCACATCCCGTCTTCTGCCTGTTCCTGCCGGGTGCAACCGCTCCAACTTCAGCAACGTCTCCTACGTTGCCGGCGCCAGCTTGGCCAACTCCAGCCTTTTTGCTGCCTTCCCCAGCTGCCCCGCCTTTACCAACCGCACCGCATCTCGGAGCACCCGTTCCTCATCCGCTTCGGCCGCAACTCGTCGATCCCCCAGCACCTCCGCATGCAACTCCTCCCACTCGCCACGCAAGAAGCGGGCACAGGGCTTCTTAATGACCTGGGCTACACCCTGCTTCACCCCCTGCTGGACCGGTTGGAGAACCAGGCGCGGGGTAAAAAGAACAGCTTATGGGCCTCGATGTCCTCTGTGTCGACCCGCATCCTCCGAAGCGCGACCATCACACACTCGGTGAACAGCCCCCGCACCTTCTTCGGCACCATCAGGGAAGGGAAGTCGCTGACAGCGCACTCATCGACGCTCAATTCTTGCAGCCATGTCCACCCCGCCTCTCCTAGCCCCTCCGGGTCCCCCACCAAGCCCGCGGCTCCGTGCTGCCCCTGCGCCTGCTCCTCCACCCGTGGAATGCCCCGGCCCCCACTGCCGCTTCCCACCCGAGCCGGCTCGCAACGCTGAGCATAGCCAGCCAGACAGCCCCCACCCCGACCTTGGTGCTGGCGCAGACCCGTCTCCGAAAGGATATGCCCACAACTCTGCTCAGGGCATCTCGTGAGTCTCGCCGCACGGCCGCAGCCAACAGAGGCCCCGAGGCGTCGGGGTGGCTCCGCCGGAAATGCTCCGTCAGGGCTCATCTGCTCGCAAGGGCACCCCCGAGCACCCCGGCACCCGAGCACACTACCTCCCCCACCCGCCGCCCTGCCCCTTCGCCGCCACCCCCCACGCTGAACCTGACCCACCAGCCCCTCTCCCATCTTCTATACCCGCCCCGCTCTGCTCCCTCCGTCACAATCCTGAGCCCACCCCTGAACGCCCCCACCCCCTGCCTCCACAGCCCTTCCACCACCCGCCTGCCCCGCCGCCACAGAACCACTCCTTAGATCTGCACTTTCCGCCCCCGAATGCCCTGACAGCTCTAATCGAAGCGACAAATGAGGGCTCTCCATGCCCCCCCCCGCTGCCTACTGTCACCCCACCTGCCGGACCATCCACCCCAGTGGCCCCGCCTTCCCCACTAACTCCTTCAGTCTTGCCACCCGCACCCACGCCCGCACTCGGACTCGCACTCACACCCACTCCCGGCCCCGCTTCTCCTGAGG
>LGRX02007643.1:0-22438 GCA_001247695.2 Cymbomonas tetramitiformis
GCTCTGAGCTGTGCAACCTCTTGCCGGAGGGCTGCCAGCTCGGATGCGGTGCTGGCTGAAGCACTGTCGGAGGGGGGTGGGGTGGGGGTGGCAGGGGGTGCAATGGGGGTGGCAGGGGGTGCGGGTGTGGAGGGATGGGGGGCCGAGACATGGTTCACGGATGGAGGGGGGCCGGCTTTCACCCACATGTCGGCCTTCTCAGCCAGTGTGCAGGGACAGCCGAACCTGCCGAGGGAGTGGGTGACGGTCTTGCCGTGCTTGTACTTGCAGGAGCGGCAGGGGTGGCCAATGGACTTGTCATTGGGGTCGGAGGGGGTGAATTTCAGGCCGTTCCAGGTGCCAGAGGGGGTGGAGTCCTTGTTGGTGGAGCCGGTGTGCTTGAGCTTGGCCGCTTTGTAAAGGGCCTTCTCGTGCTCCATGAAGACAGCTCTGGTGCCGCCCCGTAGTGGTGAGCGGGGCCTGGATGGGGGTGGTGTGGTAGCCCGAGGGTGCGTGTCCTTGCCCCCCTTGCCCCCCTTGCCGCCCCTCCCACCAGGGTGCTTCTCCTTCGGCTTGGGCTTGTCAGCCGAGCCCCGCCCCCCCTCACGGACTTCCCCCGTCATGGAGGCAGCTCGGGGGCGGGATGAAGAGCCAGGGAGCTGGGAATGGTGGGCAGAGCCCTGGGTGTACCATACCTTCCCGATGGCCTCAATGAACTTCTGAAGACCACCGGGGTAGCCAGAGGAGGTCAGGCGGTTATTCTCCTCGTAGGTACGGATGACCTCGAAGTACAGGGGGATGCTGAAGAGGTGCTCGGCCGTGTCCTGGGAGGCCCGTAAGACCTCGATGAGGACCTCCTGCTCCTGCTGTCCAGAGAAGGCGGGGTGGAGCTGCCTGTGGGTGCCAATGAGGGTGGTGAAGGTGTTGAGCTTCACGGCGGGGTCCTCGGACTCAGAGATACGGAGGGCCTTGGCCTTGGTGAGGAAGGAGTGGTCCGTGGAGGGGGGGTAGGTGATCAGGCGGCAGTGCACGTGCAGCAGAAGCAGCCTGCCGTCCACCTGAGCCTGGGGGAGTCCTTCACAATTTGTGACAACACAATTTGTGTGTTGGCACAAGTGGCCGCAAGTAGAAGTTGAGCTAGAAGGCCATTGGAGATACCGTCGTAGGGCTCGTCCTTCAGTCGGCGTTGAAGATTGAGTAGTGCTGGGGCGTGGCCAGGTCGAGTGGCGGTGAGCACACGGGTCAGGGCGTCACAGAACCTCTTGAACACAATGTCGCCGCCCGCGGTGAGGAAGTTCAATTGGAGTTCTCGTTGTTGTTGACGCTCGTGAATATCCGTGAGGGCATAGTAGGCGGTCTTCAACTGCTTCAGGAGCGGAGTGACGTCAGGGGTAGTGGAGCGGGTGTTGTAGGCGCTGGTGTTGTCGTCCATGATGTGCTTGATCTTGGTTGGAGGAAGTAACTTCCATCTCGATGTTCCAATGGCGTTACCTCTGGAATAGTTTCCAATTCCTTGGTGGTGTCGAACATCTTGTCCGAAGTAATTACGACTGAAGATGGCGTCGAAGATGAAGTAGTTCTACTCGCAACAGTGCGAGCCAGTGAGGTGGCGTTGACGCACTCGTCGCGGACTTTGATTAAGTCGTTGAAGATGGTCTCGTTGAGTTGGTTGACGTCGTTGAGTTCTTCCTTCGTGACGTAATTCTCGTGGATCTCGTCGGATTGAGCAGATGAACGCCGAAATGCTACTACAAGCGAGGTGACGGTGGTGGAGAGCTCAGCGACAGTGGCGGTGAGTGCATGAACATCTTGAAGAAGGGCGTTGGTCGTGATGGAGATTTCTTCGTTTGTTGGAGATGGCGGAAGAGGTTGACGTGAAGTAAATAAATGTCGTTGAGCATGTTGTTGACGCTCTTCGGTTGGTGGTTGGGATCCCGGAGTTGTAGTTGGCGTGAACGAGGACATGGTAGACCTTCCGGACCGTTGGTGGCGGTGAAGGTGACGATGTTGCGCAAGTCGTTCTCGTAGCGGTTGAGATGTAAATTTTCGTTAAGATTTGTTAATTTTTGAAAAATTTGCCAGCGCTTCCGCGGTAAATGGTCGTAATTAAGCTAAAAACTAAGGCGTCCCCCAAAATTTAGCTGACCATGCGATAATTAAGGAACGCGATTTGACATTGAAGTTGAAATAAAAGCCGAGACCCTACAAAATAAGGATTATTCCAAGGGCTTGGACCGTCGGCTTGGAACCCCATAGGACCCGGTAGGACAGGTATGTGTTTGAGAGGCGTTGGCGTTAACACTGGGAATTCCAAGGGCTTGGACAGCAAATGTCCCGGTCCAAGCCCCGTCCAAGCCGCGGTCCAAGGGCTTGGACCGGGACATTTGCTATCCAAGCCCTTGGAACCCCCTTGGAATTTACATAAAATTCCAATCGGTTTCCAAGCCGTTGGACCGTCGGTTTGGAATACCGTAGGACCCGTCTGGACCGTCGGCTTGGAACCCCGTAGGACCTGTTATGATTGATGATTCCAATGGGGTTCCGGCGGCCTGGACGCGGCTTGGACCAAATAATAACGACATTCCAAACGGGTTCCAGCGGCTCGGCAACAGCTTGGAACGCATTAGGACCCGTATGGACCGTCGGCTTGGAACCCCGTAGGACCTGTTATGATTGATGATTCCAAAGGGGTTCCGGCGGCCTGGACGCGGCTTGGACCAAATAATAACGACATTCCAAACGGGTTCCAGCGGCTCGGCAACAGCTTGGAACGCATTAGGACCCGTCTGGACCGTCGGCTTGGAACCCCGTAGGACCTGTTATGATTGATGATTCCAATGGGGTTCCGGCGGCCTGGACGCGGCTTGGACCAAATAATAACGACATTCCAAACGGGTTCCAGCGGCTCGGCAACAGCTTGGAACGCATTAGGACCCGTCTGGACCGTCGGCTTGGAACCCCGTAGGACCTGTTATGATTGATGATTCCAATGGGGTTCCGGCGGCCTGGACGCGGCTTGGACCAAATAATAACGACATTCCAAACGGGTTCCAGCGGCTCTGCAACAGCTTGGAACGCATTAGGACCCGTCTGGACCGTCGGCTTGGAACCCCGTAGGACCTGTTATGATTGATGATTCCAAAGGGGTTCCGGCGGCCTGGACGCGGCTTGGACCATATAATGACGACATTCCAAACGGATTCCAACCGTTTGGACTGCATTAGGAACCGTCTGGACGTCGGCTTGGAACTCAATGGGACCTTTTATAGTGGTTATTTACAAAAATGTTCCAGCCACCCGGAACTATGGTTCCAACCGTAAGGACCGGTATATGTCCATCCGCTTGGAACTATGGTTCCAATCTGGTTTTGTTCTATATACATACAAACAGGTATCAAGGGCTTGGAACCATTGGTCCACAAGCTTGCTATTATGCATATGCAGTACAAAGGTGCTATTGATATGTATTGCTGTTTGAAATATTTACACAAAGAATCGTAAAGGTTCTCTATTGCTTGGTCTGGTCTCTAACAAGCTCTATAATCTGACAAAAATAGCAGTCATGCTGCCGCATCTCCCTCACTAGCCTCATCCTCATCCCCTTTTTCATCATCCTCATCCTCGTCATTATCTTTACCATCATCTTCACCCTCCTTTTCAACGACGACCTCCTCACCCTTTTTCTCTTCCTCCTCTTTCTTTTGCTGCTTGCTGCTTCCTTCAGGAGCAGCAGCTTTCCTTTTCTTGCCGAAGTCGACGTTCTTATCGGTTTGCACCGTGCTGTTTCTTACATATTTTGTGGGGATCCTGCGGAGTACAGACGGCGGGAACGGTCAGTCCAAGGGCTTGGAACGGCCCGTCCAAACCTGGGACGGTGTGTTTTGCGTAAAACAACACATACGCGTAAGTCAAAAGAAAATAGTAAAACAATGGGTAGGGACTAACCAGACAGTGGGCTTGTTTTTTACGGCGGGGACAATAGAGGACTCGTCGTGGACGAGGTCCTCGCCCTTGATCTTTGTGTCCTTGGCCATTTTCTTTTTTAAAAGTTTGATGCCCTCCGCATGGTGGGAGAGCATGCGGAAGATGTAGTCTTTGTTATCTTCGTCCTTTATTGCGTAGAGGGTTACCTCCACGCAGTCCTTGGGCACGACAAGTCCCTTAAGACTTGCCACGCCCGTTGGGCCCTCCCCCACCACGTCTAACAAACCGCGCGCGATGCAAAACTTTGAGATGTTCGTGAAGGAATCCGTGTCCGCTGGCGGCCGCGACTTGTGCCCCTTCTGGGCACCGTGGAATATTTCGACGAAGCGACCGCTGTTGAGCTTACCATCTTCTTCGCTCTCGGTCAACGGTTCCTGTATATTCGAAACGAAAGACACAACAATATGTCAGTCACGGGTGGAACGGTGGTTCCAAAGGCTTGGACGATATTTAAAAAACGGTTCCAAAGGAGTTCCAAAGGGGTTCCAAAATAGTTCCAAACGCTGGGAATAGGCCCGTGCTCGTGCGTGAAATAAAGTTACTTAAAGAAACCCGTGGACTCACAGTTCCAGTTGTTTGGAACCACGGTTCCAGCGGTAGTACACACCTTTTGCTTTTGCGGAGGGGGCTCCTCCACCTTGACTTTCTTCTCTTCTTCTTCGCCTTGTCCATCGTCTGGGATGGACTCCTTTGTCCATCCATTGATAGATTTTACGGCATCATAGAGCGGCCCCGACTTCGGACGCCCAGCCTCTTGGAAGTTGAGGATCGCCTCGGTCTCAGCAGCGGTGATCAAGGACTCGGCTCTTCCAAATAATCGGAAGCCCCTTGCGGGGCCTTCGTAGCGCGCGAAGTACCCGTCCGGAAATTGTTTGGTGAACTTCTGTTTCCAGCGTCCTTCTGTGGCCTTGGTATTTTTCAAATACGCTAAGCGGCTGGTCAGGTACATGCTCACTTGGCGTTTCGGGACAGACGGCGTGACCGCGTGAATCTCCTCGATAACATCGCGGACTAAGGAGCTTTTTAATCGCGAGGAGGTGGCTCCCACCGGTATGTCGCCTTTCTCCATTCTCTTCTCGATAATGTCCCGGCCATGCGAACGCATGTCGTTGATGTCGTCTTGCGTGGGGCCAGAAACCCCGCCAGCTGTCTGCATTACTACTGCGGCGGGGGGATTTGAAGACTGCGGATGAGAGGAGAGACGTTGCTCCATCTCCGCGATTCTTGCCATTAGAGCGCGGGTGGTGGAGTCTTTCGTATCGGTCAAAGCAGATTGCCGCGGCGACTTGTCCAGCAGCTTTTTCTTTACAGTTTGTTTTGGCGGTGGGGTCTTCCTATCGCTTCTCCTTAGTAGTCGTGTCATTTTTCTACGGTGTGGGTTTTCTGCGGTACGGCTTGAATACGGTGGTGTGCTGCAAAGAGTTTGACTCTCTTTTAACGCACAACGGCCGCAACGGCCGCAAATCTGTTCCAAGGCAGGTCCGGCGGCTTGGTACATTGGTCCGAGCGACTGGATCGCGTTATCGCGCTCTTTTACGAAATTTTGAATTTCGAGCGGACCTGCGACTGCTGTCACCTCTGTCCTCCGTCGACGGGTATGACATTGCAATCGCTGCCGTGTATTCCATCTTGACTTATTATCGATAGTCCAGATGGTAAGCCGTCGCTCTTCAGAGCCCGCGGTCATGGGTTCGAATCCCATTAAAGGTTTACGGTGGACAGCTGGGATGTGCGCACATCCCTCCTGTTCACTGTATCACCTTTAGCCATTTTGAGTTTCGATTTCTGGAAAAATCGAACGGTCTTCGTTAATTTACCAGCCGATTACTTGTGCATGTGCACTATAGGAACCCTTGGATGTTTCATTTTGACTACCAGAAAAATCTGACGGTCTTCGTTAATTCCACACCCTGGGATCGGGTCGATAGCAAAAAACGCTGACGTTCACGGGACTGTTCCTTTTTTGGAGCAAATCCTTCTACAGAATTCGTCGCAGCTTTAATTTTAGAAATTTCCCGTAAGATGTGCATAATTGACGGTAGAAAACAATTTTTCTGCATTTTTCACGTCGCTGCATATCAAAAACATCGGGGCCAAACATATGTCCACTTTTCCAAAAAACAGAAAATTTTCCGAAATTTTGTTTTTTGGGCTTTTCACACAAAAAACAGCCAAGTGTTAAGCTTTGAAATAAGAGGCTTCACTTTGGAATTCCAGGGGCATGGAATTTCTCAAGTGGGAGCAAATGTCCCATTCCAATGGACTTCCAAGGGCTTGGATAAACCCCCAGAAGTGGACCTAGTCGATTTTTACCAAAAAAATTCCATGCCATTGGTTTGGGTGAGCCAACCCGTTGGAATATTGGTCCTTAGGTGATTTTTGCAATCCTCAAAACGTTCTAAAAAACTTTGTGAGGTTCCAATGCTTCACTTTGGAATTCCAGAGGCATGGAATGTTTCAAGTGGGAGCAAATGTCCCATTCCAATGGACTTCCAAGCCTCTGGATTAATCCCCAGAAGTGGACCTAGTCGATTTTTAAGATGGCTTTTCCAAACCGATGGACACCGTAATCCCTGGCTTGTCCGGGCGCCCGGATTGTGCCTAAAAACGTAGAAACCCTGATGTAAAGGTGACAAACCGGACTTTTGCCGAATGTTGAAGGTATTTAATTCCGACCGCCCGGAACTACGTTCCCACGCGCCGGACCATGGGTCCGGGCGCCCGGAATGCATCTGAAAACCTTACAAGTCCAGTCAGACAACTCACACTTCTTACATGGATTCGCAGGAATAATGGCTAGGCAAAGGCGTGGACTAGCTCGAAACGAGAACGCGGAAGGCACTCCATGCCCATGCGATCAATGCAGACTCCGATTTTGCTACTCCAAAAACAGATTAAGCGGCATTTGATCCTACATCCGCCCGTCGCACGCCTCTCCAATGACCGAGATCATGAAGAAAACGACTCTCTTGACGGTGCCGAAAGTGTGAATGATGACGGTGAGACGGATCCACCATCAAAGACGGACGAAGAGGAAGAACACGAGGATGACACATATCTTCATGACCATGCCGAACGGATGCTCCGGAAGATCCGTGAAAACTTCTTCAGCCCGATTGAGTATGCATCGTCCGACTCGGTGAGTTCTAAATCCCGTCCAAGCCGTTGGAACCATTGTTTAACAATATCCAAGCCCCGTCCAAGCCTTTGGAACAACCTTGGATTCCCCCACGAAGAAGAGTCCAAGCATCGTCCAAGCCTTTGGAACACCTTTAGAGCCATCACTGTAAGCCAGATTCTTACATCGCATCTTATTAGTTCAGGATTGCTGGGTTGATGGGAGTGGATGCCCGCCGTATTCTAGGAGGAGGAAAGTGATGCGCGCGAGCAACGTGAAAACGACCGAACAAGGGACCCGGAATTCATCATGGTAAGTTCAATACGCACAGATTGAATGCCTTCCTAAAACTGCACTATATCACTATTCCAAGTCATTGGAACGGTGCGTCCTTACGTGTGGAACCCCTCTGGACCAAAATCAATCAGATGCTGTGTGACTAAATTGCAGGAGGGAGAAAATGTGCATGACAAATCGACTACCCTTGCAAACCGCTTCATACTGGATCTACTTGAGGCCCACTCCAACCATAACTCGACCCAGGCGTACTTTGACACAATCCTGGAAATTCTGCGACGTCGAGTATGCGGCTTGGAGGTCGACGATGAATCAATCTCGACCGATGACGAGGTAGCACTACCTCATACCTACCAAGCGTGCCTGCGGTTTTTCAAGGATTTCCTCATGTTTGAAGTACAACGAGATGGATGTGTGCCAGAACTGCAATTTTCTTTTCAAAGATCTGCTTCCCGAAGAGGCACCGACGTGTCCGAAATGCAACCACGGCCGGTTCAAGGAGCCATCAATGGTCGATGGCAAGTGGGAACCCGGAAGGGCCAAGTGCGTTTTCCGCTGGTGGCCGTGGACAAGGATACTGGAGGCCCTTTTCATGGATCCGGTGCAGGCACAGATGGCACGTTCATGGGAGAAAGTTGACTTGGATGAGCCGATCGTCAGAAGCACTGGAATATTAGGTGAGTAAACACTGTCAATTAGACTGCATGGATTGCCTATTCCGGGCGCCCGGATACATGCCTCCACCCGGATGGAACATGCGTCCGGCCGTTTGGATATGTCACAACACCCATTTTGGTATAGTCCAAACGTGTGGACCAAGCGTTCCGGCCGTTTGGAATTTTGCGGATGTAGATTAACAAAGATAATTGCGAGTAAATCTGCATGGATGGCACGTTCCGGGCGCCCGGAATGGCGTTCCATCCGTGTGGAATACGAGTCTGGTCGTAATGGATATGTTACAACAACCTGTTTTGTTGTCTTAGCATAGTCCGAGCGTGTGGAATACCTAATCCGACCGGTTGGACTAAGACATGTTAGTGCGGGTGTAGATTCACGAAGCTGGCAGAGGACCATGCTCGAGGACCCGGAGTTCTTCAAGGACAAGCGCAACCTCTCTGTGGTGTTATGCGCGGACGGCATCGAGAAATTCAAAGATAAACTGGGATCTGTGACTCCTATAACCTGCCAAGTGGTGAATTACCCTGCACATCTTCGAGGCAAAAGCGAGTTCATTGTGCTTTGGGGCATTATTGATGGCAAACCCAAAGATGCCCAACTCTTCTACCACAAGTTCGTGGACGAGATTATTGACATCGAAAAGATCGGTTGCCGGGTGTGGGACGTTATCGAAAACAAGCCTTTCACCGTTCGAGTCAAGTTGTACAAGGTGCTCGAGGATTATGTCGGATTGACCGAAGCGGGGAACGTGTATGGAACAAACGCGAGGATGGGATGTTCCAAATGTTGGATTGTCGGGACAACAAAGGCAGAGTCTTGCATGCAGAAGACGATTTACGCGCAGATACTACAACAAAATCCAAGTAAGTCTGATCCCTGCTGCATTCTTCCTAGTATGTATTCGGACGGTTGGACAGATTTCAAAATATTTCTGACTGTACTTCCAGGCGTCGGGAGCCCCGGTTCCGGCCGGTTGGACCATTATAGGGAAAATATGGAGAGATCAAAGCTAGTAATTCCACACGCCCGGAACCCATGCACCCCACGGCCGGACCTGTGTACTCGTGGTTTTACACAATATTCTTTCAACTGTATCGTGTTTCTTATGATGTTTGCAGGTGAAGAGCCAGCGATGAGAACGGACAAAGAAGTGAGGGAGTTGCAGCACCTGCACGACGGGATGATCGAAGCGGGTATGCATCCGGAAGTCATTAAGGACAAAATGGCACGGAGTGGGATCAAAGGATCGAGTGCTTTTACCAAGATTGTGAAGTTTAATTTGCCACGCGACTTGCTCTTCGACGTCATGCACATCTTGTCCAACAACTCCTGCCGGATTATGTCAGCGATTCTCGGTGATGACTGGAATTCAAAGTGCCGAAACTTTGCGAGGGCCTATCAGATGCACAGGCCGTGGCTTATTCCTATACCAAGGAGGAATGAAAATGACAACCGGAGCCCAGCAGAACGGCTGAGATGTGAGTACACCACCTGTCCAATATAATGATGGTCCAAACCCCTGATAGACGGTGGTGTAAGGGTTCCAAACGCCCGGAATGCTATTTCCTGAATGAATGTAGATGGTCCACACCCCTGTCACACGTTGGATAACGGGTTCCAAACGCCCGGAATGCTATTTTCTGAACGAATGTAGATAATCCACACCCCTGTCACACGTTGGAGGGTGGGTTCCGAACGCCCGGAACGTTTCTTCATGAATGAATTAAGATTGTATAGGTTTCGTATTGAACCAGGATAGGTTGTGTGCGTGTGTGTGGGATCGATCTCTTGTAGTGAAACCCTCTCCGTGGTCCCCTTCTAAGGAGGCCTTGAAGGAGATTATCCCATGGGTAAGAGGGCTCAAGTTTACCCGAGATTCGGGGCCGATTGGGAGGAAGTTTCTGCAAATCAAGGCGGGAACGCAAACTACGCCACGCAAGTTGAAAGCACATCATGGCGTAGTTGCTATCACAAGTGGACTCATGTCGATTGTCAGCGCGTGGATGAACAGTGATGGCCATGTGCTACAACCGGAATTCGCTTCCTACGTTGGGAAATATACGACGGTGGTCCGCGAGATTGTGAGCAGAACCATTGATATCGATGTGAGTATAAACACTGCTTACCCCACGTTCCGGGCGCTTGGAACCGTTTGGAGGCCATAGTCCGGACGTTCGGACCTGCTTCATGTTTGTTGCTCATGTTCATATGCTTCGGATTGGAATCACAATTCCGGGCGGCCGGACCAACATTGGATCAATGTTCCGGTAGCACGGAACCTATCCATTCAGGCTATACTGATTTATTCCGTTTTGGGCGTGCGGTTCAGCATCATAAAACTGGCATGGACGCCTTGAAGACAAGGGTATTGGAAGTCCGTGACATCATGGAAGCTGAGCTCTCGCCTGAGCTTTTCGTCATTGCAACGCACCAGCTCGTTCATATTCCGGATCAGATGCGTGACGAAGGACCAGTTCCCGATCTTTGGATGTTCGCTCGAGAGAGCTTCTTCGGCGAGCTGAGACGGATCATCAGGACTCGCTCGCACCCTGTCGCCAGCATGATGAAAGGGGTGGAGTTGAAACGCATGGTAAGTCTGGTACGCGGCTTATACCAGTTGCTACAGGCGAATGGTTCGCCACCAACCATTAGCCAACCACGTAGCGAGAACACCGTGTCCCTGATGTTGGCGACCGGCAACGAGAGGAAGGGCAAACTTGTCTACTCGACACCAGGTACTGTCCAGACTTAAGTGCATATCGTCCAATTTCGGTCCAAGGGTCTGGAAACGTATCATTGAGCAGAGTCCAACCGGTTGGAACTTGCTTGGACCTTTCATTAGACAAAGCCCAAGCCAATAGGGCTCGTTCCATCCACACCCTTCCGGGCGCCCGGAACCCAGGTTCCGGGTTAATTCCGGGCGTTTGGAATTAGATCGTCAAAAGCACGCATTGTTTAACAAATTTCCGTTTTGCGGTGCGTAGATGATAAGAAGGAGATACAAGCTTGGCTGGCTACAAACGTGGAGTGGTACGGGAACATTGTCAGAGAATTTAATCGTGCTGAAGACCATTACACGAGGTATGCATGTTTGCTTGACCGAAGCTTTTTTTTACTAATCATTCACGTACGCAGTTTAGTGGTGTTCCCCTCGCCCGGAACTAACGTCCAAGCGCCCGGAACAATGCCTCCGGGCATTTGGACCATGCAGGAACATTAGACAAAACCGACGTCGCTTGGCGGCTCGTCGCGGCAGGGGCAGTGGCCCAGGTCAAAACTTGACGAGGCCGATACTTCATCAACCTGAAACCTGGCGCAAGAGCCCCGTCACAGGGGAAGTCATTCCGTTTACGGAGATGGAAATGAGTTACGCCTTGGCACCACCGAGAATGTGGACAGAGTATGCTTACGTCAAAGTTCGCAATTTTAATTACAGATCGCTGGAAAGGGACATGAACAAGGCTACTTGTCATCGATATTTCAAGTCTGTCTTTAAAGTCTGGAATGTACAGAAGCAGCAAGAAGACGACCAGGACAGGTGAGACATGCCAACTATACATGTTCCAGACGTCTGTATAAGAGTGGAGTGTAGGTTCCGGCCGTTTGGACCATGGTCAAGCTACGTTTCATTAAATCTGTTTAAATATTCAAAAGTTCGATACGTTCCGGGCGTCCGGAACCATGCTGCCACACGGTTCCGGACGCCCGGACTAATGCGTCCTTGTAGATCTCGATTAGCAGGTGTTCATGATTCTTTTACTTCTGATGGCAGGTATGGCGAAATTCTGAAGGTCGTCAAGCTTGTCGTGCACACTGACACATATATTCTTGTGAAGTGTAGATGGTTTCCCCTCGAAGCTGCTCTTTCCGATGCGGTCACGCAAAACATCTACCTGCGCACCGATATGCCATGGGAAACCAAAGATGCATTCATCGAAGCGAAGGACATCAACAATCAAGTGGTCGTGGCGCCCATTCCATGGAAGCCTTTGCGGCTTGCACGGTATACCGGTAACAAGGTTCCATTAAATATTCGACATCGGACAGACGTGCTTGCCGTCGTGCTTGACCGCCACGTCGATTTTGTCGGCGACATCGGCGATAGTAGTTCTGATGACGAAGATTAGTTAACTTATTGCCTCGCTCGAGGCGGTAGTGTATCGGTCTCGTTGAGCTCCACGTGCTGCCAAGTCAGAACCTACCAGTTGTAATACTGTAATATATAACATGCATTGTACAGATAATACTAACTTACCTGGAGTTCCAAAGGGGTTCCGAAGGCTTGGATGCGCCTTGGAATCCATCAAACGCAAGTTCCGAAGCGGTTCCAAACCATTGGACTAAGCCTGGACCCCATAAGATATCACTTCCATAATCGTTCCAAAGGCTTGGACGGTCTTGAACTGCACGTAGCAAGAATGATCGGTCCAGAGAATTATCGTTCTATATGTCAAGCACTTGCTCATAGCGTTCCGCTCTCAGATCGGGAAGTTCCAAGGGCTTGGAATTTCGGAACACGCTCCCGTGTTGCCCAGAGACTGGGCCTATGGGGTTCCAAGGGCTTGGAATCTTTTGAAACCCGCGCTCGTGCTGCGCAGAGACCGGTCCTATGGGGTTCCAAGCCATGGAGCCTCCGGGCTCGAGCTTCATTCCTCGTACTAACAAGGTCCAAGGGCTTGGAATCTTTTGAAACCCACGCTCGTGCTGCGCAGAGACCGATCCTATGGGGTTCCAAGCCGTTGAGCCTCCGGGTTTGAGCTTCATTCCTCGTACTAACAAGGTCCAAGGGCTTGGAATCTTTTGAAACCCTCGCACGTCCTGCGCTGAGACCGGTCCAATGGGGTTCCAAGCCGTTGAGCCTCCGGGTTCGAGCTTCATTACTCGTACTAGCAAGTTCCAAAGGCTTGGAATCTTTTGAAACCA
Source organism: Cymbomonas tetramitiformis (assembly GCA_001247695.2). Lineage (NCBI taxonomy): Eukaryota > Viridiplantae > Chlorophyta > Pyramimonadophyceae > Pyramimonadales > Pyramimonadaceae > Cymbomonas > Cymbomonas tetramitiformis. Next base: position 12,980 of record LGRX02007643.1, read on the forward strand.
CGCCCGTGCTGCGCGGAGACCGGTCCAATGGGGTTCCAAGCCGTTGAACCTCCGATTTCAGACTGCCGACCTCAAACTGGAAAGTTCCAAAGGCTTGGAATTGTCTAAAATGAATTCAAACCGTTGGAACCGCCTTGGACCGACGACTTCGGTCATACGTAATCCGAGGACATAGGTCCAACGGCTTGGAATCGACCAGGACCCATTGGACTAACAAATTTTGGTCCAGCCCCTTGGAACCCCGTAGGACCGTCGGCTTGGAACCCCATAGGACTCCTAGGGAAAAACCCAAAGCTTCACCTTGTAATTCCCGGCGGTTTCCAAAGGCTTGGAATTTTACCAAATATTTTCAGGACGGTTCCGGGCGCCCGGAATGGTGCCGTCCAAGCCTTTGGAATAATCCCTATTTTGTAGGGAGAGGGCAATCGTAAGTGAATTCCCACTCATAAAAGGTTGGGGCAAGGTAAAATTAACGCCGGCCCGACCTGCGGAGGGTTAGTGCAAGTTTAAAAGGTAATTTCCAAGTAATTTTGCGGACCGCCAGTTCGATGCGCGTTTGGCGGCTAGTTTGAAATTTGTAGTGCCATCAGAAATTGCAGCGGCACGTCGTGGTAAAACATAACCTAATAGATAGTTTGAAACACATACAGGGTAGAATATTCTGTATATCAGTGTTTTAATACTATCGCTGTACGCAAAAATATGAGGCTCAAACGGTGATAATATGTCTGTAAAAGAAGATATAACATATGAGAGTCTGAGAGTCTAAGTAGCTTATGCTACGTGCGCTGTGTAAGGCTGTACGAGTGCGGCTACGGTGATGCTCGAGTACTCTAACACGTGGCTCGCAGTCACTATCGCTGTGACTCGCGGTCTCTGTCGCTATGACTCGCGGTCTCGAGCCGAATAATAATGCAGTCATCTGTCACATGCATCGAGGAATGTCATACAGGGGGCAGTACGGTATATCTAGTCCCCCCGTGAAGACATACAGTACGGACTGTCTAAACGGGGAAGGCTAACGTGACGGTGCACTGTGACAAGTGACACACGCCACACACAGTGAGGGGTGACGCAAAGGGAAGCAGGCCCCCATACAGTGGAGGGGGGAGATCAGCTTCTCCGTGACACCACCTCACCCCGAAGGTGTGAGTGGCCATCCCAGAGCAAGGAAACCCTAAAACCTAAACCCAATGTTAATTTAGTCAGAGTTAAAGGAAGCATGCGGTCCAGCCAACAGGCAACAAACTGCAGGGCTACTCTGTAAGCGGCATGAGCTCAGGTTTAATTTTGGTCTGCCGCCTCTGGGCGGTCATTGGTGCCGATCGTTGGTGGAATCCACGGTGTTGAGCGTAAGGCCGGCCATTCCTCGGTGTCGTCGATGAAAGGGTAAAGGGCAACCGGCTCCGACGTAGTCGCGAAGCCCAGACTGGAAGAATGCTCAGCTGCGGCAGCGGGATGCGGTGTCGCAAGCGGCTCGGAAACATCTCCGCCGGAGGCCGGAAGAGCGTGATCGAGCGGCAGGGAATCGTCAGCGGCAGGAGCATTGAACCTCATGGCCGACGCGGCCGGTGCAGAGTCCGGCGGTGCGGGGACGACGGTCTCCTCATCGCGCACCACCACAGAGTGCGCAGCAGCACCACCAGCCGCCCGCGCGGATACCATAGCCGCCGCGAAGGCTTGCGGCGTCGGGCGATTGCCCACAGGCGGGGCGGAGGCTGGAGCACGAGCTGGCGCAAATGCTGCAGCACAGGTGTAGGGGCAAAGCCCCTTGGTGTCGGGATGCGGGTCGGTGAGCCCCCAAAGCCGAAAGCACACGAGGCAGGGAAACCCGACACCCTTCCATCTCTTCAGCGGCGAGCTGGGGGGTTCCACCTACCACTCACCAGTGCACTCGATGGAGTGGGCTGGGTTGCGGCCGACGGTCACGGAGTGGAAGGCCGGGGTCTTCGTCCGGCCACCACCACCACCAGACGAGGGATTGTCGGCGGGGGTGGCGAAGGACAGCTCCTCCTTCCACACTGTGCGAATGCGAAGGCACAGCGTGGAAAAAGAGAAAGGCGTACCAGCGCGAAGCTCACGAATAACGTTGATGTAAAGGGGGGTGACGAAAGGCGTCTGCTTGGCGGAGTCAGCGAGGACGTGCCACAGGTCCTTGACACGCTTGGCCTCGTTGTACTCCTGGTTGACGCGGGCATGTTTGTCACCAAGGGTGCGGATGGCGGTGAGCTGGGGTGCAGGGTCCTCGCGCTCGTTGAGGATGGTGGCGCGCATCTTCACCCAGTAGCGGTCGGTGTCGGAGTCCGGGATGCCCTCGACTTCGTACCGTAACCGCTGCAGGATATAGCGGCCGTCGCCAGGATGGGAACGTGCGACTTCGGAGTAGAGGCCCAAGGCAGTACCACGAAGAACCACTGGAAGGATGGTGAAGATGATCTCGTTCAAAACCACGTGATAAAAATCGTAGTCGTGTTCGAGGTCAAGAAGCTTGGAAAACTCGGGGAAGGAAATAGGGAACAGGACATGGCGGAATGCAGCAAGCAGAGCCGCAAAGTCCGTTTCAGCAGAGTCGCCATCGAGGGTATACCCTCTTTTAGGGTCGAAGCCACCAGGACGTAAAATGGTCACGATGTCGGTAGAGTAAGTGAAGGCGTAAGCAAGCTGCTCCAAGTACTCATCCTCCCTGCCCTCCTCGACGGGGGTGGACAGCAAAACCGACGGGTCGTTGAAAAACACGAATGGCGTGGGCGAAGGACGTAAGGAAGAAGGGCGCGATCGTAGTGACGCGGTAGAGACAACCCGTCTCTGCCGCGGGGAACCCGGTGTCGCAGTACCATCCCCAGTGGAGTTTGGGGAAGAACCATTACCACGACGTGCTGACCGAAGCGCCTCTGCGAGGCTGGATTGGCGTTGTTGGGACATTGCTGGAAGGAAGTAGGCGGCCAGAATGAAGGAAGTAAACAAAGGAAGTTTGGCCGAGGGAGATCACGTAAAACCAGTCACAGACGGAGAGACGGTAGGAACCACGCGAAGTCGGGCAAGGAAGTTGGATGAGGCGGCTGCACTCAAACCGATGAACGCCCAAAGGAAGTAAAGGGAACTGTAGAATTGGCGGAAAGCCAAAGCGAGTCAAGCCAAACCGAACACCACCAAGCGTGATGTGGGTCGATAACCTTATAGAAACGGTGAAATCGGTGGATATATATAAGATATATATGTACACAAAGCAGTCAGAAAATGCACAATGTTGGGTGCTCGGAACGGTATAGCATTAACTGGCTAGACAGACATACGGACTGTCTAAACGGGGAAGGCTAACGTGACGGTGCACTGTGACAAGTGACACACGCCACACACAGTGAGGGGTGACACAAAGGGAAGCAGGCCCCCATACAGTGGAGGGGGGAGATCAGCTTCTCCGTGAAACCTCCCTAATCATAAAGATGATGTGACAGGCGGGCCGGACGGGAGGGGAGACCGAGACCGAGACGCGAGAGGCACGCATTCAGATGTCAGAATGATTCAACCAATTCCCAGACCGTCTGGCTATCGTACATCACATTCATGACCTAATCAAACTGGAATTTTCGATGACGACGATGACTCGAAATTTTCGTGAGACACTGTGTATAAAACTATTTTCGATCTGACGGTTCAATTACACGTACACAGTCATCGGACGCAAATGCATCGGTGTCGGGAAGTTCGAAACTGTTTCTTAATCACTTTCGGCTTAAGTTTCAGCTCAAAATACACCGCTGCGGCGGACCTGGGTCAGCAGCAGCGGTGTATTTTTTATCACATATCATTGCACTGCATACCATGCAGCATATTACAATTGCATATATGCATACATACTACACTTGCAAACGCATGTCTACCTTCGCGAGATCATCTTCGGCTCATTTGCGCGAAGATGATCACGGGAGGGGTAGCCATCCGCACAACCCACCGCACGAACACACGTGATCATAAACGTGTGTTCACGCGCCCTGTATCACGCATAGTATGCAAGGGTGTTTCTAGGCCCCCAGGTTTGTTCATCTTAAGGGTTCGCTTGGAAGCGATATGATATATGATATATAGCGAGGCTATTATGGAACGTTAATAGCTCACGCAGCGTCTGTGTGGATATGAGTGCAGTGCTTCTTCAGAAGTGACTGCTGTAGCCCAACGCTACCTCATTTTACGCAATGCCCTGCATCTCTTAGATGCCACCACAATTGGGTTGTGAACCCAAGGCATTGGTTGAACAATCAGTATCGGCTGAACGAATAAGCCATATGATACTCGCATGCTTGTTCAGAACATGCTAGAAGCGAAGATGAGTTTTCTCCGAACACTTTCGGTTCTTCAAGACTTCATCTTGCTTTGTCATCTCGATGCCACAACCTGGCCTCTCGATGACAGGTGTCACTCAAGGTGAGTGAATGACAAATGGTATGACTGTACATGTCATAGTCGACCGTACTGACGACTGTCATAAATGTATGACGCGACTCGACCTGTACAGTCATGATCGACCATACTGTCGACTGTCATAATAATATATGACACGACCGACTGTCATAATAATATATGACATGACATGACATGACATGGTATGACACGTATGACATGTATGACACATATGTCATCGGTCATAACCCTGACAGATCTCCCCTCTTAAGAGAGTTGTGTCCTCACAACGGGCATACCTTTGTATATGTCTTTGATGTCTTTGTTGTTGTTGCTTCTTGCTGGTACCAGTCTTCTTACACCGATTTGAGGCGTCCCTCATGGTGTTTTTTAGGTTATTGGGGGGAACTGAGTCCACTTTAGTCCCTCACCTTAGGCATTTAGCCATACAGTCCTTAGGATGTAGCCCACCTTTTCGGAAATCGTATCGTTGAGTGACGTTCCAAGGTTCAATGAAGAGCGTTTTCGCGATACAATCCTACGCTGGATTACTGATTGATCCACACGTTATCATGTATGTGCTAGACGATTCAAAGCATCCGAAGTCTACGTTACGGATTATTTGCGCTAGCCGTCGTCGCCTTTGCGCGATCGATGATCCCACGATTATAACGAATTATATTCGAACGATTCTCGGCCTAATATAGTGCACCCAACTCTTCCTCCCCTCCTTAAGCTACTTTGGAGGATCCTAGGCGGTGATGGGGAGCCCGATTTCGATAATAAACGAACAAAGGGGCTTGTTTTAATGCAAACGGAGCGGCCCTGCTTAACGGAATTGGACTTATAATCCTTTACCGGTCTGCTCAACTCCTCAATATTTTTGTCCAGTACGCACGCTTTGACGAACATCTATCGCGATGAGTGAGAATGGATTCGCCACGTACTAATGTGAAATTTATTTAGTTATGTTTGTCAAGCACAACTTAGGATCACAACTCCGTCTACCTCAGTCAATGTCTCCGGTAGCTTCGGATGACTGGCCAAGAATCCGATGACAATCCACGGTTTTGGTAAAGGTAGCATTTAGCAGTTTTTATTTATCCACAGATATGATATCTCGCATGTGTGCGTATCTGTGCAAGGGTATGATTTTGAACAAGGCTCACTACACCTTTAGCAAGGAAGGATCAATTCCGCTTCAATGCAACATAATGATAAACATTAAGAGCAAGGTTATATAGATGATCGACATGTATTAGTATATATTACAAGAAGTAAGGGCATAAGGCTTAATATAATGTTTAGCCTTCATAGGCAGCTATAATGTCTGCTGCATTGGTCAGCTCTGTGGCTTTGACCCAGGTGTCATGCTCAGGACCGTAGCCTGCATATCGTACTAAATAGTATTTGACACCTCTAGTGAACTTATCCGAGAGTATATGTGATATCTCAAACAGTGGTTGCCCTTCTTCGGTGATCATCTGTGGCAGAGGCAAAGGTGCTTGGATCGAGTCATTGTACAGCTCTAATCTGGAAACAGGCTGTACCGGATGAATGCGGATATCAAGATTTCCGAAATCTAACTCGTATGCACGTCCATGGCTAAGCACTTTGGAAATAGTGAACGGCCCAATATATGGCTGCTTAAAGTGTCTGCCTGCCTCTGTCAAACCAGTCCATTGAATAAACTCGGTCCGTAAAAGAACTTTCTGCCCAACTGCAAATTGCTTAGGCATGTGAGTCTTATTGAATCTGGCTTGGCTAATTTCTGCTGCTCGGGAAATGTTGTCTACCGCGTTGGCATGAACAGCCGAGTACTGGTCAAAATGATCTCGAATAGCTTCTTGTATTGGAACAGGAGCTTCTGGCGGAATAGTGATAACCAGGTCATGAGGCGAAAGTGGTTGCGCCATCGAGTCGAGATAAAATGGTGAATAACCAGTTGATGCAGAAACGGTATTGTTAATTGCAAGCTCCACCAGAGGCAACTTGTCCTCCCACGAATTGGCTGAAGTATCATTGCAACAACACCTGAAAATGAAAATGCTACTAATCAGTTTGTAAACCAGAGGATGGTGAAATCATATCATGAATCAATAATTTGAAAAATACCTGAGGATGTCCTCAATGAAGGCATGGCTCCTCTCATTGGCAGCATTCGACTGTGGATGGTGTGACGATGTCATAGACAATCTCGTACCAGTAGATTTCCACAGTGTCTGCCAGAATGTAGAGGTGAATCTGGGGTCTCGATCTGAGATGATGTTCCTCGGAAGACCATGGAGCTTGATGATATGCTGCATATATATGGAAGCAGTATGCTGAGCTGTCCAGGTCATGCTGAAGGGAATGAGATGACAACGATGAGAGAATTGGCACATTACCACAAATATACTGTTGTGCCCATTAGTGGTGATAGGCAGATCAGTGATCCAATCAAGAGATACATCAAGCCATTTTGTCTTAGGCACAGAATATCGTATGTGTGCCTGACCATAAGGCTTGTGTCGCCTCGTTTTCTGGCGCTGACAAACGGGGCACTCCCGAATGTACTTGATAGCTGCCGTTGTCATTCCTGGCCAATAATACCGGCTACGCAGAAGATGAAGCATGCGATTTTTGCCTATATGACCAGAAATAGTGGCTGAGTGGCACTCATGAAGAAGAATGTGGCGGAGCTGTGTGATCTCACCGTCATCTGTGGGGACTTTAGCTGTTGGTGGAATGTACAGCTGTCTGCCATATATGGTCTTACGATAGATCAACCCCTGAATGAGCTCGAAGGTGTAGCTGCTGACTGACTGTGATGAAGTCGATGATGTCAGCTTAGCCAAAATAGTCTGTGCAAATGTGTCACGATCATATTCGGATATAATGATGTCGTGTAGCTGATGAGCTGATGAAGAAGATATAAGAGCAATGAATGTAGGATCTGCAGATGGAATGACCTCGCTGATGTCCATATGATGAAGACAATCGGTAAGTTCAAAAAGTGCAGAGATACGCGTGAGTGCGTCTGCAACCTTATTCTTCTCGCCAGCAATGTGCTCTATACGGAAGTTGTACTCAGAGAGCTCATCCAACCACCGTGCCTGTTTGGGGCTCAGTGTGGATTTGGTCTGGAAATAAACCAGTGGCTGATGATCTGAGCGTACAATAGTCTCGGGAGCTCCCAACAAGATGTGGCGAAAGAATCGGAAGCCTTCCACAATGGCAAATAGCTCGATCTCAGGAATAGGCCAACGTCTCTGCGTATCGGATAGAGTGACGCTGTGATAGCCACATGGCTTCATACCTTTTCCTTGATCCTGGAGTAATACTTGGCCAACGTGTGTGCCTGATCCATCGACCTCCAAAATAGATGGCAGTTTCTGATCTGGAAGCTGTAATACTGGAGCGTTACAGATGGCACTTTTGAGGTTATCAAATGCCTGCTGCTGCTCAGTTTCCCAGACAAACTCTGCATTATCTTTAAGGAGACGATTGAGAGGTTCGGCAACTTTGGAGAACTTTGGTATGAATCTCCTAAATTGACCAACCATGCCCAAGAATGACCGAAGGGATGACTTGCCATCTTTAGCCATACGGCGTAGAGGCTGCTTTCCAACGGTAGGACCATAAGACACTGGAGGCTGAATTGCCATGACTGCTCTGATCCTGTCTTCGATGATGGATAGGCCTGCTTCAGATATGTGATGTCCGATAAAATCTATAGATCTAACGAACAACTCCACCTTGGAAGGCCTGATGAAAAACTGGTGATCTCTGCAACGCTGGAGGAACTGTCGAACATGCTTCACATGACTGTCAAAATCTGGACTGTATACGATAGTGTCGTCCATGAATATGACAAGGAATTGGTCGATGAAGTCGAAAAATGCCCGATTTCCTACACGAAGTGCTGTTGCAGGAGCATTGGTCAATCCGAAAGGCATAACTGTCCATTCATAAGAACCGTATCTGGTGCGAATATCAGTTTTATGTATATCATCCGGATGAATGGGGATTTGGTGAAAGAACTGGTTGAAATCAAATCTACTGAACCATCTTGATCCCTTCAGCTGCTCTAGTAGGGTGTCATGTGGTGGTAGTGGATACGTGTCCTTGATGGTGATGTTATTCAGGGCACGATAATCACAACACATCCTCCACTTTCCCCCTGGCTTAGGAGCGAAAATGATTGGGCATCCATATGGCGATGATGATGGACGAAGGATACCCAACTCGACATATTTGATGATTTGCCGTTTGAGTTCCTCCATCATGGGTGCTGGAATGGTGCGTACTGGCTGTGAAGGAGGCTTATGTCCAGGTTCGATGTCGATTCTATGATATCCACCTTCAAACCGCTCTGGCCTATGACCAATTGGAAGATCCTCTTGGAAAACGTCTGAAAAGTCTTCTCTCACTTGATCACGTGCTGCTGTGACCTCGGGGTCTTCCATTGTGGTGTCTGAGTCTGATGCTGCAAAGACCAATTCACCATCGACCTCGGAGAGGAAAAAGAGATATGCTACGGCTTCTTCGGCCGAACCACTGGATCGAATGCGACGGAGATGTTTCCTCATAGTGGTGGCACTGACCAATTCCATTTCAGGAAGGCCATCTGAGTCTGGAGTCTGCTCAACACTGGACAATACTGTGCGAATACTGGAGCCTGATGAATGCTTCCTAGTGATCGTCAGATTTTTGGTCTGAAAGTCAATATGTGGATTCCTCCTCTCCAACCAATCTTGACCCAGAATGACAGTGAATGGTTTCATGTCAATGATGTAGAGATCTACTGAATCCTTATACTTGCCCAGCGTGAATGTAGCGTTGGGAAGATAGGATGTACAAGGTAATTGGCTTCCTCCAGCCAACCCCACTGAGAATGATGAAGAATCTGTGGGAGGTATACCAAGCTGAGCAGCGAACTGTCTGTCGATGAAAGACGATGTGGCTCCTGGATCTACCAAAATGTGAGTACTCTGTCCATAAACTTTCCCTTTATACAACAACAGCTTCTTCTGTTATTTCAGCTGTGCTGTTTGAGACTGCATCTGTGCGATGTGTTCT
>LGRX02007644.1:0-14897 GCA_001247695.2 Cymbomonas tetramitiformis
TCTTGTGTAACACACACTTTTTTCCGGATTCGTGGCTGCTGAAGATTCCCTCGGATGCATTTCCCGAACCAGTCGCCTGCATCCTCCCTGCCACCTGCAAGTCCCGCCTTGCTGCATAATTGCCTCCCTCCCTTCCAACAACCATGAAGTACTCTCCCCACGAGCTAGGACACCCCCTGACCATAAGTCAGTATTCCGCTTCCACAAAGTGGTCCCTAAGGTAAAATCCCACCCCTTGCCATGAAGGAGGCTCCTAATATCCACTTAAACTGATGCGCAAAGTATGCTCCCACCACACAATAAACTCTCCCCGCCACGAAACGCCACTGCTTGAGTAATGGGGATCTTTATTCAACTGTCCCCGCATGCTGGTATACTCGCAGGTGGACATCGTGCCCGAGGCAGTGTACTGCTACCGCTTCACGAAGGGCAGCATGCAGAAGAGCACCAATTACTATGTCAACCGCAAGCGCTCCCTGCGCCCTTATCTAGAATCCCTTCCCGAGTCCCTCCATTCCGTTATCCTCAACGCGGTGTTCCCTCGCCGATCCGATGGCTCCATTGGCCCCGCCACAGGTGTCGCCTCGGGATGCCACTTCCACCCGCCACCCTGCACCACTGCATCCTCTGACGCATTCTTGCAACAAGCGGTGTTTTCATGCAAACAGCTGTCGCTTTCTTACAAGCGACGGCAGGGGAAGTCATTGCGGGGTCAAAAAAGTGTCAACCTGACACATGATTCCACAATAGGTGTGGTGTGTACTGATGGAAGAGGCAAGTAGCTGCATTCAGATATAGCGGACATTTGCAGCTTTATGCTTGCGATATGGGATGGGCCTGATAAAGCTGGATGGTTTTTCCCGATGAAGCGACACTGTATTTTATGGTGAAGGAGTCTGAGAGAACGTGGGCAACTTGAGAACGTGAGCAACTCGATGGAATACTGATTGAATGGTGCGCCATTATCCCTCTTTGTTGGCTTAGAAGGGAGCTGGGGTGGCGGGAACTTCCAGGTCTTGCATCGGAGGGCGCAAGCCGCTTCCCCGGAGCTGATAACATCATCGAAGAGAAGTTAGCATCGGCGGCACCGCCCGCCTCCACGGGAGGGCACGACGAGCTGTGAGGAGGAGCAGGTGTTTACAACCGAGCATGCCAAGTGGCATTCCACTGGTTTTCTTCTCTATGAGTGGGTGTGACATTAAGATAAGATCAGCTGCGGAGATCCCTTTGTCTGTCTTGTCAGTCCGCGAAGAAAACATGTGGCAACCATTAACAGATATCAATGTGTGCATCGGTGGGGAGTACACGGAGCAAGTGTAGATCCATATATGGGAGAGGTTCAGTCTACCGGTTGAGTGGATGAGGGCGCAATCCGTGCTCAAAAAGCATTTTTGCTAAACCAGTTGGTTCAACCCATTCTAAAGTCACGATTATCGTCCCTGTGTGAGGATATGAACACAAGAAAATCGTTCCAGCAGATGTCACAAGTGCCGATTCTTGGAACATGCAATGCTCGAAAACCACTCGATTATTGAAGGTGGCGGCACACAAGACGCACATGGGCGAAGCAACTTCAGTGAAGATCATACACCTTGCCACCTTTGCAGGAAATTGCAGAATGATAATTCTTGTGTTAATCACATACGGATATGTGAAGGTTGTAAAGAACTCAGTATGCATTTAGCCCACATATAGCATTGATCTAAGATGGTCCATTGTTTGCCATGCCAAGTAAGTCCGATGGAACTGCTGTTTTAGAGTATAGTATGCCAATTTTGTCGAATTCGATTCATATTAGTGTTCGCCATGATCTTGGCGGTATTTTAATTTTGGTGGTTTGAATGAACCCCTAGTTCCCGACGAGACCACCACCACTGTGGGGAGTGTGGAACACCAAATATTGCCCTGAAATTTGCGATTATTCTGATGATAATGGCATACGTAGAAACAAAAAAAACACCTTTGGCGAGCAATTTAATATTATTGTACATTGCAATTATGCAACTACGGTGTGCGGTCGAGTACCGTAATCGTGCACCGTGCCTACATTAGTGATTTTATAAGAAATAATTAAAATCGCCTGTCTAAAAAATCAAACAATTAAGCCGGTGGGGATCGACGACTGAAAACAAACTAAATTGCCGTGATTATTAAATCATTGATCGTTACGATTTGTCGACAAGAGACCAATCAATAAGGTTTAAAGAATCCTCGCGACTTGTGGGCCCAGCAACAAACGATGCCAAGGCGAACTGCCGTGTCACCGCACGGATCCACCCAGACTCGCCCTTTCGACCCTGGCGTCGCCAACAGAGGAGCCAACCGAATCGTGTTTGGAAGCGAAGGAGAGGGGGATGTGAACCTGGTCCACTTCATGGATATTGAGCCATCGAGTCATTCAGTAGGGAATGACCGGTGCATACCCTGCAAAAAATGCCAACCCGACTGCCAGTGTGGCAAGGCTACCCTCGGGGAACTCGCATCCCAGCGTCGAAAGCTCGACAAGCGCAAGCAGAGCACGCTGTTCAGCTTCGGGGTTAAAGCCGCAGGCGTTTCCTTAGCTGCAAGCAATCCTGACCCAGCGGTGAACCGTCCAGCCACGAAAACGAAACTCTCCATATAATGGTTACGGTACCGTAGTTTTGAGCCCATGTAGGGGCAGATTTTCAGATCGAATACCTCAAGGGTTGAAGCATGGTGCGGGGAGCAAATCGAATTATGTTCGTATGCTGGATGATGATCGGATCGGGCTGAGCTCTTTTGGAACAAAGAAGGAGTTAATTGAGCGTTTGCATGAGCACATGGCGCACATCATTAATATGTTCTCACTAGATCGTCAGAAGGTGTACCGAGTTGTGAATTCGTCCTCGGAATGTGACGAGAGTGATCTAGAATCTGCTCCATGTGAGATATGTAACTCTCCCGAGGACTCTGTGGAAAATCCCATTATATTGTGTGATGGAGATCATGCAGGTCACGTAGGATATCACATTCATTGCCTGTCACCCGCTCTGTATTATGTTCCCTCTGGTACTTGGTTATGCCCCGTTTGTAAAGCTGCCAATTTGTTCATCATTGAAGAGGTACTAGATAAGAAGACTATTGGAGGTGTTGTGAACTACATGGTGAAGTGGAAGGGATATGATGACCCTTCATACAACTCTTGGCAGAAGGCAGCTGACATCCCGAAAGGATCGAGGCACCTAGTCACAGAATTCAACAAGCGGAGTCGAGGTGCACAAAAATAGTATGATAGTAGAATTAGTAACCTTACATCCTTGGAAGTGAGATAGTAACAGTATTGATGAATATGTAATATGGAATTATATAGTGGATATTTTGATGAATGGAAAATATTTGTGAGTGAATTGGTACATATGGAAGACATATACTTACACTAATGCATTATTGCATGCATTCCTCTCCTTTTGTGCATCATGTATGTTATATTTGAGACATGAAAACAAGAATCCTGTGGATAATACATTATATGTACTGTATCACTATAATCTATGCTTACAAGTCAAGTAGGTCAGAAATATATGGAATGGTGATTTGTATACATTAATATATGTGTGTGTATGTGTCGTGGGTGTGTATGAGTGTGCATAAATGTGGATGAACCTTAGATTAATTCAAAACCCACGTGGCATGATAGCGCTAGCGAGGATGAGTCGTGTGCGGTAATGCCATAAGTAGAATTGAGAGTGAGACGGATACTAATGTTTCGCGTATTCATTCGGTTCGAGCGTATGTATGTATGAGCACCATAATATGACAACGAAGTTGAAATTTTAGGGTAAGCATTAATTCGGTCGCATTATGTTGCATTTCAAGCACATTTCGACTTGTGTTGATGTTGACGTTGATGTCGAGGCGAATGGTGATGGCTCGGCGAACAAAATGTGCATTTCTTAGGGGGTACATTGCTTTGGCGCTCTGGCGCGGGGCGCGCGCTCTGGCGTGGGGCGCTCTACAAAATTTGCATTTCTTATGGGGGTACACAAAACCCCTAGACGTTCGTGCAAGCTACTAGGGGGGTAGCCCCCCGGGCGTTGGGGCATGTCGTCGGGGTTATCCCATGCTCCGGTCTTTGCCCCCCCCGAAAGCAATGTTCGCCCGCCCTAGTTGAATTGTGGTCTTTCTCGCCCGGTGATACCGTGTGCAAAATACGAGACAAGATATTATCCACTGATCCATTCAAAAACGCGTCCGTCCGCCCGTCCGGGCTGTCCGTCTGTCTGTTCATTCAGCGTCCAAACATTGTCCGTCCGTCCGTCCAAGGCTGAATATATAACATTATATTATTAACAAGAATATTATATATTCTTGGACGGACGGACGGACGGACGGGCGGACCCTTCGCGTCGAATGAAATGAAAAAAAAACGCTGAAATAGGGCTACCATGCTTACGGCCACACTTAAGGATGTAACGCGACTTCGTAAGTTTTCCCATACTTAAGAGTTTTTTTTACTTTTTTAAATTGCCATACTTAAAGAATACATAGCAGTTTTTTGGAGTTTAAACAGATGCCGAGTCGCAACAACAATACCAAGGGGGGGCGGATGTGAAAATCTAAAATCAAGCCAAATTCCAAAAACTGATATTTGAAATCTAACGTAGAGCAAAATTAGCAAAAAATGAAAAACGGAATCCCCCCACTCATGACAATCGTGCACGATTGTCAAACCTGTCCGGGGGGTTTGTTTTTTTGTTGTTGTTGTCGTTGTCTGCAAGTCTTTCAGAGTCTGCAAAAAAGCTGGTTCTGACAATCGTATACGACGATTGTCAACACTGACTAAACTTCACAATATTATGTGAGGAATGAATTCTCCACCATGCATGCATTCTTCGAAAATTTTAGCACCAATTTGCCCCATTCATTAATTATCTATGGTTGCAGGCTTTTTGGGGGTCTAATGTCTAAGTCTTTCAGAGTCTGCGGAAAAGCTGGGTTTGACAATCAGATTGACATTCAGATTTTTTACATATGTCATTTTGCTCTAATTAGATTTCAGCAAGGTTCGGTATCGGTTGTGCCGATATTCCGATATATCGATATATCGGAATATCACAATCGATCGATTACCATGGGTGCTAAATTGGAATCGATCGATTGATAGGGGTGAAAAATCGGAATCAATCGATTAATAGGCGTGGCAAATCGGAATCACAACAGGCGTGCCATATCGGAATCAATCGATCATCAGGCGCAAAATATCGGAATCGATCGATTGCGATTTGCAATTTGCACAATCGATACTGTGTTTGAATATTCGATTTATATCTGAGGAGTTGGATAAAGTGAACGATCGCATATACACATGCGGATAATTTCGTCTTTTTAAATGTGAATTTTCATAAAACGAAATTCCGTAATATATTAATATTTGGACAAATGTATATAAACATAAATGAGGAATAAATTTATAATTATAATTATATACGTATGTATGTATGTATGTATGTATGTATGTATGTATGTATATAATGTCGTGATATCGTACTTTATAGATATAAATCGCAATAAGTAATTCATAGAAATTTGAACATCATACAACATACAGATAATATAAAAGGGTGAATTGTGAGATAGCCCGGTGGCAACAATTTGTATTCCTATTTAGCCCGGTGGCTTTAATTTATATGCGAGATAGCCCGGTGGCATACATTTTTATTCCTATTTGGCCCGGTGGCAACGAATTTCATTCCAAAATAGCCCGGTGGCTTCAATTTAATTTTGAGATAGCCCGGTGGCTTTAACCGCAGCCCGTCGGCGTGTTTGACCTGTCTGAGATAGCCCGTTACCTTATTGAAAAATTCCAAGATAGCCCGTTTCACAAAAACGGAAAATTATAAGATAGCCCGGTGGCAATAATTTAATTTCGATTCAGCCCGTGGCATTAATTCATTATTCCTATTTAGCCCGGGCGCCGTTCGATCTCCCGCCGTTGCATTGCATTTAGCTCGATCTTGCAAATGTGACATACCCAGTTTTTGGCTGCGCCGATGAGTGAAGGTGTGCTCTATGAACAACGCCGATCGGATTTGTATTGTCCAGTCGCCCACTCCACTCTAAAGTAAACTCTTGCTGCTCTCCACACTGACATGACACTCAATATCTCACGCGGGACCTGACTTTGTGTCACGTATGACAGCCAGTGTCCCCGTAGTGTCACCCCTAGCCCTGAGTGTCACTTGCAGCTTGCCGCCCTGTGATCGCCCGATAATAAAACCCTCTTCGGTATTTTATCATTCCTCTTAGTTCTCTATCCGAAAGCCCGAACGTAGTCCGGTTTCCGTCGCTGCAGTGACATATATGCTCATTATATATATCTCCTCTTCCATGAGGTTATGGGCCTCTTCCACTCGGGTTACGTTTTTGGCATTTGGTAGGTGGCTTTGATCACCCCGTCGCGTCTCCAGCGACGTCGCGTCTCCAGCGACCGCATCTCCAGCGAACCCCTGCCTGTTTGCATCTCCAGCAACGCCCCGCGGTTACCGTAAGATTACGGCTACGGGAATCATCTGGGCGTGCCGTATCACGCCACTGTCGGCTTCATTAGCATCTCCAGCTGCGAGACCAACTACAATCTATTCGCGGTTGTGCCTCTCTGAACAGCAACACCCCTTCTGCACGAAAATTGGCTTACCGCACGGTATTTTTGACGTCATCAGCGTGTTCCCCGTCAAAATTCACCCTAATTTGACTTTTCCATCACTGGAAATTGTCGATTTTACGAAAAGTTGAATTTTCGCTTGCGAACCCTATCTAATATTTCACAGAATATATTCTGCAGTCTGCTGTCGGCCATGTCCAACGCGCACCAACGACGTGCGCGCATCGACCGCTATTCGGGCTGCCCTAGAGTCTCTCCGAGTACATCGACGGGATTCTGCCACTGGCTATGGTCTGGTGGTGTCTGGTGGTGCTTATGCACCAGACACCAGACTCGAGTCCATCGCTTTCGCCATCGACCAGAGCTTTGACTCCTTCGAGCTCGCCCCGCGGCATCCTCAGCTTTACCCTCCACCTTGCGCGCCTCTTGGTCGTTGTCTGGTGGTGGCGTGTGGTGGTGCTAATGCACCCATCGCATCCACTCTTCTTTTTACTTTCGCCATCATGTGCGGAGAGGATCCACGCCGCGTTTTTTTATCTCGCGTCCATTGCCACGCCCGCTCTGGTGGTGCTAGGCCGCGTTGGGTCGTGGCGCCGCACAGAACGACCATATCGCAAAAATGAGACACGCGGGCGTAAATGAGAAAAAAATGAGAAAGCATTAAATTGTCTGCCAAATTGGTTTTTGGGGTTCTGAATGACAAATATTAGGGTTAATTTGAATAGTCCTTGAAGGAATTTCGAAAAATCTGGTTTTTGACTCTTCAAAGTAGCCACGCGAGTCACGCGGGCGGCAAGAAAACGGGAAAGGTGGAAGTATCGTGTAAGGTGTGGAAAGTTATGATTTTGCCTTATGTTTGTGAACGAAATGTTAGATTTTTGCACTATTAGAATATGTAATATTTTGACATTTCCGAAAATGCAACTATTTGCTTACATGGGAGAGATCCAGCAGATTTATGGCCCATTTTAGGGTGTTTGGAGGGTCACGTACTAAAATTCTTCTCATCGGGCGAAAGTGAGCAGCAAAGGAGATATTTTCAAAAGCTATTGTGCTGGAAAAGTTGTTCGGGAGTGAAACCAACCAGGGGTGATGCTCCCTCAGGCTTCATGTGACCCAACATGGGCATTCAGCGGGTAAATTTGCCCTGAACAGGCTATTCCAGCACGATTCTCGGCAGCTAAGAAGACCGGTTAACTGTATTATTTCGCGGGAAACATTAAAATACGTCAGAGGCAAAATATCCCGCGGCAGGTGTTCCTACAGGTGTGCTGCACATGGATATATCGGGGCGTCCAAGGTTCAGGGTTTTAGGGTATATGTTGGAGGAGTCGTAACCGGAGGTCGTTTGCACACACCTGCGTTCGTGACATAGAACCACAACCCGCACCTTAGACTACCTACACCAGTATGGCCAATATTGGAATATTGCAGTATTGGATATGGCCTTTCGATACTTTTACGTTTCGCGACTGCCAGTTACAACAAGCCCAATGGGTTCCTGAAGACCCTTTAATTCTCCGCTTGTGGCAGCAAGCGCGGGAACAAGCAGACGAAGACTGGGAGGACTTCGGGCAACATGCAGTTAATCTCAGGACCTATCACTGGTGGAGTTTTTGGCCGATGTACGTCCACGGCCGTAGATCCAGGTATCGTCGGTTAAAAAAAAAGAAGTAGAAGTTCCTCGAGAGTTCGAAGATCACACGGAGCTCGTCATGTACTTTAGCTTTGCAATGCTTGTAGTCTAGGTCATCACCCATGCGGAGAGCCGCCTCTAGATGGATTGGAAGAGGTCCCTTTGGGCCTAGGTCAACTTGTGGATTTGCCTAGCTAGGGTTTGGGGAGCATGTTGCATCTTACAGTGACCTCACACCTTCGGGGCGAGGTGGTGTCACGCGAGACCTGACTTTGTGTCACGTATGACAGTCAGTGTCCCCGTAGTGTCACCCCTAGCCCCGAGTGTCACTTGCAGCTTGCCACCCTGTGATCGCCCGATAATAAAACCCTCTTCGGTATTTTATTATTCCTCTTAGTTCTCTATCCGAAAGCCCGAACGTAGCCCGGTTTCCGTCTCTGCAGTGATATATATGCTCATTATATATATATATATATCTCCTCTTCCATGAATATCTTCATCTTCATGACGACCGCGACCTCGAACGACGCTGACGATGACGCTCAACCTGGGGCTCGACCATCTCGATCTGTCACCAGTCCGAGAGACTGAGAGAGAGAGAGAGAGAGAGAGAGAGCTACCCGGCTTGACACGCAGTTATTCTTATATGCAGTTATATGCGATATAAGATGTAGATCGATAAATTAAAGCCACCGGGCTATTTTGGAATGATATTGAAGCCACCGGGGTATTTTGGAATTATATTGAAGCCACCGGGCTAGTATACAATTTGACAATAAGGCACCGGGCCACGAAAACAAGGCACCGGGCTATATAAGAATTATGAACATTGCCACCGGGCTATCTCAAAATTAAATTGAAGCCACCGGGCTATTTTGGAATAAAATTCGTTGCCACCGGGTCAAATAGGAATAAAAATGTATGCCACCGGGCCAACTCACATATAAATTAAAGCCACCGGGCTAAATATGAATATAAATTGTTGCCACCGGGCTATCTCACAATTCACCCAATATAAAATCATACATGTACTACCACGAATCTCATAATAGCATAGCTGGGTAGGAAAGATGGTTCCACTGCTAGTACCCTGGGTTCGACTCCTTGGGCCTGGCCATAATTTTTCAAAATTTTATTCAAAATATAGGTCAGAATTTTGGCCCAAAAAATATCAAAATTTTTTTAAAAAATATAGGTGCTTCGTAGGGAAATTTTAAGGCGATATCGCAGTTGCGGTCAATTTCCCCTTAACACTAGGTAACTTTTGAAAAATATAGGCGCTATAAATTGAAAACACCCCGCCAAACTGCGATTTGTAATCGGCGAACTGTGACTTGTGTAGAATGTCCAAATCTCCAAACCTCCATCTCCGCCTCTCCGAACATCCATCTCCATCCAAACCGTCACACCCGGAAGAACAAAGACGACGACCTCAGGAATCATGATATTCAAGATGCTCGTGGCCGATTATTATTCTACCGGTGGCGGATCAGACTCAGAGTCGGACTCAGAGCCAACTCCAACTCTCCGCCCAGTCCATTTGGATTTCCATTCATCTTCGTCGGTTGACATGCTACACGTGACCGTGCGCCTACGAGGCTTGAGCTTGCGTACGAGCGCACGCGGTTAAAACCCCTTACCAACGCGTTCGACAAGTTCAAGCGTAAGCGTGATTCTCAGGCTGCCAGCGGAAATGCCGAGGCCCAGCTTTGGTTGCGCATGAACGAGATAGAGTTGTAAGGGGGAAATCCCCTAGTTGAACAAAACGTGCAGGAGCGGGTATTCGTTTGACGAAAGAACCGAAGATCAAGCCTGCTCAACGATTGAAGGTAGTTCCCCAACCACTGTTTGCGCTTCCGCACGCCGCAAACGATTTCGGCGAAATTTGGGAGCGTGTTTGGGGACCGCATGCTCATTTTAGAACAAAAAATTTAGGGAAAATATAGATGCCTTCGAAAAAAAGGACGAAAAATATAGGTGCTTCATGGGAAAATATCAAAAGAAATATAGGCGAATTTAGGACAAATTTGGGCCAGGGGCAATCGACTCCGGGTGGCGCCACGACGATTTTACTCATGGACAGGGGCGGGGGCCCGAACGTTCCCCTGCGAAGGAATCTGCATCTACAGTAGTGTAGGTGGGCGAGATGTGGCATCCGAGACCCCACTGCCAATGTGTACAGTTCGCGTCTGAATTTTGCGTAAATGCAATGCAATTTAATTGCCGACATTCCGATATATCGACACCAATTACCGATATATCGATATTGCCGATGTATCGATATATCGGAATTCTGGTGAGTATCTCGGTATCGATCGATAATAGGGCTTGCCAGTTGATCGGGATCGATCAATTGGTAGTCTAGAAAAATCGAAATCAATCCATGAGCTGTCCGGAAACATCGGTATCGATCGATCGATAGTCGAGAAAAATCGAAATCAATCGATGCGCAGTCAGAAAAATCAGTGTTTATCGATATGTAGTCGAGAAAAATCGGAATCAATCGATAAGACAGGTTACAACCGATACCGAACCTTGGATTTCCTATTTCGGTTTTTTGAATGCTTGATTTCCGATTTTTTTCATCTGTCATTTTGCTCGCTACGTTAGATTTCCTTTTTTTCATTTTTTGCTAATTTAACCGCGGACTGCGAGTCTGAGGGTGACCTCGGACGCAGTTTCGTCAATCGCGTACGATTATCAAAACTGTGTTCGAGGTCGGGTCCACGGGAACACGGTACCAAGCTCGACAGCTTGCACGGATTCTGTGCTATGCATGTGAAGAAGCATCGGGGTATCGGCAAGTGTACATAAACTCAATCGCTTTCATGTTAGGCTTGTCCCCAGAAAATTCCCATTCTCTACTTCTCTAGTTGGCAGGAGAGCCTAGATAGCGTCCACGAATGGTTTAGCCTGGTCGCGCTCGACGTAATAAAGTGCGTCTTCGACGCCATTTCATGAACCATGCTGACTGCCTCCTTCGTGACTGCAACACTGCATGTCCATGCCCTGTCAGTGTCGGTGGCACTTTCCGTCGGGATGAATGTCGTAATAGACCAGTCTGGCTAGTTTCAGGTACGAGGAAATTGTTTGTCATGTCATGTATGTTGACTCTCGTGTGGAGTTGAGGTGAACTGGCCGCTGCAATCGGTCTTGTTAGTTCCTAATTTTGTTTTCGTTAGGCCGTTCATACAACATTATCCTGTCTGGTGCATGCCCTCCCCCCGATTTTCAACCGTCGATATGCCAACTGGTCACCATACTTAAGGGCTTTGTCTTATTTCGACGGGTGGTCGGGTTTTCTTAAGTATGGTGACCACAATATCGACGGACCAGATTTACCTCTTCCACTCCCCCCGATTTTCTCGTGAAATTATGCACCAGACAGGACAATGTTGTATGAACGGCCTTAGAACGTTGTCTGGTGTCACTTATCTCTAGTGAAGCTGTCAGGGTTATGACCGATGACATATGTGTCATACATGTCATACGTGTCATACCTGTCATACATGTCATACCATGTCATGTCATGTCATATATTATTATGACAGTCGACAGTATGGTCGATCATGACTGTACAGGTCGAGTCGCGTCATACATTTATGACAGTCGTCAGTACGGTCGACGATGACTGTACATGTCGCCAGATGATTATGTCATATCATCAGGCATCCCTGTCATCGAGAGTTCGTATGATTGAACTCGAAGATGGCAAAGTAAAGATACATCTTGGAAACAAACCAAGAACCATCTTTAGCTTTCAGCATGCGCAGAACTCGCATGTGCAGCATGAACGAACTAGTCGTTACTACCATGCTGGTCGTTCAACCTACGTCTCGGGTTCACAACCCAATGGCGGTACCATCTAAGATGATGGGTGACGTAGGTATAAAAGTGAGGAAGCGTTGTGCTTCAGCAGATCCTCTTACAGAGACTGCACTCACAAACCCGCTCATCCGTTCACCTGTATTGCTGTCCAACTTTGCAGTGTTTCATTGTATATTGATAATATATTCACGGCGCTTGCATCAGCAGCCGTATCAGTGGTATTCTGAAAGTCGTCAAGGCACGATACTCGAGAACCCAAGTGGGTGCAGTGATAGACATAGCATATTTAATATTGTTCGCAGGTTTGCAGGAGGGCGCACATACGACAGCGTTCGCATAAATTGAATATCTGCAGCCCGAATAATATACGTTCGCATATCGACAGCACAGAAATTGCGCGAGAAGATTTTCCGCAGCGTACTCGCAGAAACAGCTGATCGCACATATACGCGATAAGGTGTGCATATGGCATATATCGGCGCAGCAATGAAATGTACACGATAAATGGTTCGCGGATATATGTATGTTCGCAGATGCGATAAATCATCAGCAAAATCGTTTCCGCGCGGAAAATCATCAGCGCAGTATCGCAATTTTCATGATTGCGCTGAATTGCTTTTTGTACGGCTTCATATATGTTGATGCGCGATGGTCGCATACTGCGCGATGGTCACATATTTTGCAGAAGTTGATCGCAGCATGCGCGCGCTTGCAAGAATCACGTTCGAAAATTGTCTAGATAATATATGACATAGTGGTCATCGACAGAATTTTGATTTGTACACATGTCAGCGCTCGTATCATATGCTGATGAATGGCGACGACAATTCATACTTTTCATCAGCAGCGCGCTCGCATTTGTATACAACGTACATCAGCGATTTTTGCAAATCATCTACGCACTGTTTACAATCACTGCGTGCAATGATTTATGGCCTGTCAGCATAATATATACCTTTCATGATTTCATAAAATGCGAGGAATGCTCGATTTTAGCACGTACAGTTTTAATGTGTCTACATGCAGTGAGAAGCACACATGTGTACGCGCGATGAAATCATATGCAGAATGATTGTATATATGCAGGAATGCTAAGAGCACATGATCGCTATGCTGTGGATACATACTGCTGTGAATGCCTTATTATCATACTGCAGCAGATTCCAATGTTCTGATGACCACACAAATACTTTTGATCATCAGCATTATACTTATCAGCAGCACAATGATCTGTGCACAATATGTGTGTGCAGATTAGCACACACACACATACACTCATTTCACTTACAGCAATCATTAATACACAGTGCATATACTTCTATATCATGCACACATCTTATGCTGAATGATTGCAATGTTGTAAATGTTACATACTTTATTATACTGTACAGCTTGATCACGATAACAGCTGTAGTACATAGAGCATAAGCATATTGCAGTGAATGCTAGTCTATATTCGAATCCATGTTGCAAAGGGTGCCTGACAGTAATCTAAACACCATAATTAGTTTGTCGTGCCCTGGTGGAGCCGAGATGCTCTCCAGGTAACATGTACATTCTATGGTGGATTACTTGAAGGAATGCTCACCTGAGCTTCATGTAAAATCTATCAGTAACTCATTTCGTAATGAGATTATCATGGAATTACAACAATGGAACCCTCTCATTCGTGTCGCGAGGTCTTTTTATTTGTCGTGTCGCAAAAAGATTCGTTTATATTAACGACGCTTCGCAGCTTTTTCAGAAATATGCTGTTTTTCATTTCGTTTCCCTTAAAGGAGCGAAACAGGTTTCCTGGAAAAAAAGTGACATCGTACACACCGCACCGCAGGAGATGTCCCTGAAAAATTATGCCGTTGGAAATTTTCCAAAAATTTCCTGCCGATGTCAGCAGTCCTACCCAGGATTGTGTTGAGCGCTCGCGCTTTACCGGCCAATCATGATACGATAGCATCTGAGGGATACCGATCTCAGCATCAGCAGTCCTACCCCGGATTGTCTCGACCGACCGCGCGTAACCGACAACGAGAGACACGTTTAACAATTCACAATTATACCACAAAGATATGCGGAATTTCCAATTATGATTTTGTCGCAAACTACTCTGTCAACGAGAGACACGGGTAACAATTCCATATTTTACCACGAAGATATGCAGAATTTCCAATTATGATTTTGTCGCAACACTACTCTGACAGGTTTACCGATCTCAGCATCAGCAGTCCTACCCCGGATTGTCTCGACCGACCGCGCGTAACCGACAACGAGAGACACGTTTAACAATTCACAATTATACCACAAAGATATGCGGAATTTCCAATTATGATTTTGTCGCAAACTACTCTGTCAACGAGAGACACGGGTAACAATTCCATATTTTACCACGAAGATATGCAGAATTTCCAATTATGATTTTGTCGCAACACTACTCTGACAGGTTTACCGACCTCAGCATCAGCAGTCCTACCCCGGATTGTGTCGACCGATCGCTCGTAGCCGACAACGAGAGACACGTTTAACAATTCACAATTATACCACAAAGATATGCGGAATTTCCAATTATGATTTTGTCGCAAACTACTCTGTCAACGAGAGACACGGGTAACAATTCCATATTTTACCACGAAGATATGCAGAATTTCCAATTATGATTTTGTCGCAACACTACTCTGACAGGTTTACCGATCTCAGCATCAGCAGTCCTACCCCGGATTGTCTCGACCGACCGCGCGTAACCGACAACGAGAGACACGTTTAACAATTCACAATTATACCACAAAGATACGCGGAATTTCCAATTATGAATTTGTC
>LGRX02007645.1:0-27981 GCA_001247695.2 Cymbomonas tetramitiformis
GGGCGGAGCCCCCCCAGAGGTATATAATTCAGTCGCTCTTAACACTGTGTCATTGTCGAAATTCACGAATTCCCCTTAACAGTGCCAAAAAATGAAGCCAGATCGTAGGCTATCTGTCTGGGGGGGGTCTGGGGGGGGTCTGGGGGTCTGGGGGCGGAGTCCCCCTGGCAGAGCCTACCACACCCCCTTGCCCTTAGATAGAGTTGGACATGGGGAAGGAGTCCGGTCCGTTACGCGGGGGGTCGAGGCGGAGACCGACTTCGTATGTGGTTCCAGCGGTACCGCTGGGGATGGGGGGATCTGGGGGGCGGAGCCCCACCAGTGGTCTAATTCTAAAAACTCCAGAAGCACATTAGGTATAATAGAACCTAGATATTTGAATACCTTAATATCTAGAGATATTTGAAATATCAATGCCCTTAATTTGACGACCTTGGTGGAGAATGCGTTGGCTTATCTAATTTCTAGAAGTATCAACCAATACGATTTCAACCGAATCGTTATTATCCAATGAAAGTGTTTAGACATATATCAACCAACCAGCAGATAGGGAGGCATGAAATAATATCGGTGTGTTGATACACACAACTTAGAGATATTAGTCGCGATTCGAGGAGTATAAAGGGCCTACTTTTGAATTCAGCTTCATTTTACTTTCAATTCACTTCACATCTTCAGTCTTCAACCTCAACTTTCCAACACATCTAATATGTCTCAACAACAATTCAACCAACTGTCAGGCGTGGAATTCATGGAAAAGGTCATGAGTGGCGCAACCGCTGCCACCCTCGGGAAAACCGAAGTGCTTGTAACCATCACCGAGAATCCCACTCAGGGAATGTCGAAGGGAATCAGCCCGAAGACAATGTTGACGATGTTCATATGCTCGTATGACGGTGTCCCAATAAGCATTGTCGTATGGAACACGGGAATATTTTCTTCACTGGTATGTATTTTTTTTTGTTTTGAATTCCTTAAACGTTAAGTATGGAAAAAATTAAATTTCTGAAAATTTTGCTGTGCTGTTTCGGCTTCGCAGATGTCTCAAGCCCTGCAGACCTCCGACAGTCCGGTTGCTTATCGACTTCTGATGAGCCCTGAAACTGTGATCGTCAAGCAGGCGACAGAATATGAGAGAAACCGTTGCATTGCAATGGTTTCCCTCACCATCTTGTCGCCTGCGTTCCTGCAGCCCATGAGGCAGAAGCTGCCCGACGACTTTTTGCTGGAGTTTGGCGGGCCTGCCCTCTGGTCTGGCAACTTCAGGGTGTTTGGGGAGGATGACACCAATGAGGAGTTGGAGTATACTCCCCCGCCATTCAAGAAAACAAAATCTGCTTCGTCCTCACCTGCGATGGCTCCCAGAGGGCTTTTCCCATCTAGCCCAAGCGCAGGGGCTAGCGCAAGCGCAGCTGCTGTGGTTAGCGCAGAGCCTGTCCCTGCGGCAGCCACGCCAGAACCTGACTACATTGTGGCAGCCGCTGTTAACTTGAAGGAAAATGTAAATGTCTCGAAGCCCAAAGCTGCTGGTAAGGGTAAAGGTACATCTAAGCCATAGGCTGCTAATAGTAAAGCATAGGTAGCTACTAGCAGTTTTCTAGTCGTAACAGTTTAACTATGGCTTTTTGTAAAGAAACAGAAATTTTGTTTTTTTGTTTTTTATATAGCGTAAAAATTTGTAATGCAATGATTTGAAATGCATATTTTAATGACGTTAAAGAAAATGTCGGTTCACTTCTAGGGACAAGTGTATACTCGAGTTCAATGGATTTCAAGCGACAGATCCTCTAAATCGAATGAAGTATAATTATCAAATTGTTTATGTAGATTTGATACATCTGCTTTCGATCCGATCTTCTTGTCTTATCTTAAATGCGACAACGGTTAATTAATCTATCGCGAATAGAGGATTTACACAACCCATAATTTCCTCAGGCAGGTAAGTAAGGTACATCTAAGCCATAGGCTGTTAATAGTAAAGCATAGGTAGCTACTAGCAGTTTTCTAGTCGTAACAGTTTAACTATGGTTTTTTGTAAAGAAACAGAAATTTTGTTTTTTTGTTTTTTATATAGCGTAAAAATTTGTAATGCAATGATTTGAAATGCATATTTTAATGACGTTAAAGAAAATGTCGGTTCACTTCTAGGGACAAGTGTATACTCGAGTTCAATGGATTTCAAGCGACAGATCCTCTAAATCGAATGAAGTCTAATTATCAAATTGTTTATGTAGATTTGATACATCTGCTTTCGATCCGATCTTCATTTATCTTAAATGCGACATTTATCTTAAATGCGACGTTATATTAATTAACGACAATGGTTAATTATTCTATCGCGAATAGAGGATTTACACAACCCATAATTTCCTTCATTAGGCCTCACGAAAATCTGTGCTGGACTTTAGGTTCAGGGTTATTATTATGGGCTCTGATAGCCCCTAGCCTGACCCGTCTCTGATCGGAACCGTGACTCCGCTAGTAGCTAGGATGACAGTACAGTAGTACTGTACTGTCGGTCATCACTTCGTATTATCCGGGTTTCCGAGATGCATGATAAAAGCACTCGGCCGGACTGATTATGAGAGCTTAGCCAGTTTTACCCGAGCGGAACACCTGTTCTCGCAGGTTATGCGCGTCACCACTTCCCTAGTAATTCTGATGGCACAGCGCCGAGCTGTTGCCATGATTGGCTAAGTTTTGACACAGAGATGGGGTGGGCGCCCCCTTAGGCAGTAGCTTTCTCTCCGCAGTATGGCCTACTTTTGAAGTGGAGATCAGTTTTTTTCGGCATTTATTCGGCAGAGTATCGTCGCTGAGTATGGTTACATTTTACGTTCCGTTTGATCAGCGGGCAGGACACTCCGCGTTTTGTGGGTCGCTCCCACGGCTAGCCACTTGGCTCATGACCTGCTTGATTTTGCTCTTGCTTGCTGAGGCTCCTGCAGGAAATGGCCGCTGCGAGATTGCCCGTTACTGTCGCAATGCTAGCCCACAATCCCATCTCACTGTCAATTTTGAGATGGACACACCGCCAAGACCACGTACACGCGCTAGAGCGCGTAAATTAGCGACCATTTTCGATGATGTTGGGGCATTAAATTCGGCCACCCCTACAACGCCGCATTTGGCTTCGGCTGACGAGCCGGCTGCGACTGCAACGCTCGTGCAGCGGTTGAGGAAAGATTCTTTCGATGTACAGTGCGCGAAGACAGCAGCGACCAAAGTTTTGGGAGACAAAACGGCAAAATTTCATGGCAGTGAGTCATCGGCTTCGGACATTTTTTCACAGCTGATTTCCGAAATTCAGCAGCTCTTCACGCTGCAGTCACAGGCAATTGCACCCCTGTTTGAGCTGACTGACACTGATGTTCCTGTCATGCCCACTGCCAATGAGCTGCTGTACTCTGTGCTGTTGCTGCTGGCCGCGCCAGGGTCTCCCGCCCGTAATTGGGTGGAGGCTTCTGGGGCTGATGTTCCTGCTGATGGCAAACGTGCCACCCTCGAGGTGGTGCGTATGCTCGCTGATGATTCGACTCCGTTCGAGTCTCTGACTGAGCTGCTTGAAGTGAGAATCTCGGACGAGAGTGACCCTGACTCGAGCATTCGTCTTTTTAACAGTTGTCTTCGGGATGCGCAGCGTCTGCAGACGCTGCCCGAAGACGCTGTTAAAAGGCAATTCCTCTCTGCCCTGTCTGGACCGGCTTGCGCCACGCTGGTTGACTCGTTTGCTCGAGCTGACCAGCGTGCGGCTGTAAGTCTGCTCACCCTGCAGGCGCGCGTGCGCGAGCAGTACCGCTGCGGGCGGCTCTCGGGCAAGCGCACTGCGGGGCGCCCCATGTCCGTAGCGTCTTGCACCACTGACACTGGCCTGGCTTCAGCCATCGAGCGGCTCAGTTCTCAGTTGGTCAAGTTGCAGCGGGACGTGGATTCCCTTAAGAAGGGTGGCTCCAAGCCACCTCATGGGAAACACGCTCCGCGCGGCTTCCACCGACCTGGAGTGCAACCGCTTGCTCATTCCGCCTCTTCGGAGGTGGCTTTTGACAGGCGGTCTGGCACCTTTGTCCCAACGTGCAGGCACGAGAAGTGCCGCGCCGTTGGGTCGAAGCATTGGCTGAGTGAGTGTCCTCACAAGGACACTCACCCAATGACCATTTCGGCATCCTACTGCCAGGCCGTCGAGTCTTATGACTCCGACGTCCTTGCTCTTCGTTTCCAGCGGTACTATGACGCTGGGGATGAGGGGTCCATGGAGCACTTGTGTGCTCTTGTGGGGCAACCTGAAATCTGTGAGCTGTCTGCGCATTCCTTTGCTCCAGAGCCTACGGCTCTGCAGCAGTTCAAGGATGCTGCTGCCTCTGCTGGGTCTGCGCCTGCTGAGCACCTTTCCATTGGGCGTGTTGCATTTGCTGAGGTCAGCGGTCCGCTTGCTGGTGGTGTCGCTGAGCCGACCGCCAGCAAGCAGCTGCTGCCGAAGGCCTCTGCGCCCGTGCATGGTGGGACGATTGACTTGCATGAGGTCAGCAGTGCCGCCTTCGTGCCGCCGTCTGCCTCTCTGGCTCTCGGCCCGATGGCTTCTGCTGACAATTCATTCAAAACATTCAACACTATCCACCCTGACTGGCTTGACATTGACCCTGAGCCTGTTGAGGTGTGTGATTCCGATGACGATGGGGAGGGCTCCAACTACCCTCCCGGTGTCTGTCCGACTGAGATTGAAGGGGGTGCACCGCCGACGGCTGCGGCATTTCGGCGGTTCGGCGTTCCCAGAGGCTCCAGGCCATTTGGCGTCGGTGAGTTTACTCTCAGTCTCTTCATGGTGGCTACATTTATCTTCAGTGCTACGGCGATGCCGACACTCGTGGTCAGCGGTGGTGTCAGGGGCCTGGTTGAGCCCGGAGCCACTTACGACCACGGTGCGGTTCATCTCGGTGGTGCATTGCTGGATTCTCCTTGCCCGACTGTGGTTACCGCTGGTCCGTCATTGCCGCCGCGGGATGTGGCACAACTCTTTTCTCAATCGACCTCGGCGGCTTTGGAATCTGATGGTTTTGCCACTCTACTTTGGGATCCGCCTGACCCACTTGGGTCTGGTGGTGTCAGTTCTTACAAATTCTCTTCTCAATTGACTTCGGATGCTTTTCTTGCTTGGAATCCGTCTGCTGAACTCGGCTATGCCGACCAGCTTTACAGTGGCTGAGTCTGCTTGTTTCAAACCCTGGAGGTGTGATTAGCCTTAGCCGCAGTGGTGGGCTGTGCCGGGACAAGTCCCCGGGCACCCAGCTAGAAATGTATCTGTTTCCAGTGCAATGCTGTTTGTTATCTGTTTATTTAGCTCCGCTTGCCTAGCCCTGTTAGCTACGTCACAGCTCCGGGTGGTGTGCTGGACTTTAGGTTCAGGGTTATTATTATGGGCTCTGATAGCCCCCAGCCTGACCCGTCTCTGATCGGAACCGTGACTCCGCTAGTAGCTAGGATGACAGTACAGTAGTACTGTACTGTCAGTCATCACTTCGTATTATCCGGGTTTCCGAGATGCATGATAAAAGCACTCGGCCGGACTGATTATGGGAGCTTAGCCAGTTTTACCCGAGCGGAACACCTGTTCTCGCAATCTGTCTCTAATTCCCTCAGCGTTCAACGAAGGCCAGAGCCGCAGCCAGAGCCACAGCCGCAGCCACAGCGCAGCAGCAACCACAGCGACTGGGGTAAGCTGACTTGCCATGGGCTTCTCAGCAAAGATGTGAGTGCGGCGTGGTTGGAAAGTGTGAGAATTCATCTGAGACTTGCCATGGGCTTGCTTCATAACTATACCTAGTTTTTGTTTAAGATATTTGGTGTTTTCATCATCCGCAGCCAGAGCGAGCCAGAGCCACAGCCGCAAGCCGCAGCCACAGCGCATCCAGAGTCTCAGCAAAGAAATAGGCGTTGGACCTTTAAGGTAAGAGTTCTTTCATTTGGTGACATCCTTGCTCATACTACCGCTGCCGACTGTAATACCCTTTCAATTCAACAACATTCAACACAACTTCACACGCATACTGAGTGTCTTTTACACCATGCAGGTACCACATGGAAAAGGAGATTAACCTGCTCAAAAAGTATCATCCAGAAAACATCACAAATCCCTGCAGGCACCCCAAACCAGAGGGTTATTGCTACCAACTCGTTCGAATGTTCGCTAATAATGGTATTGCCCCATATCCCAAAAACCCAAACAACTATAGACACCTTAATTACTGATGCTGGTTACTGCTACTTGCTTCATGAATTATGCCAGGCCGATTAATTCTTCTATGGATTAGTCTCTGATTGTGTATTTATGGATGTGGACCAGGTGAAGGAGCAGAAATGCTACACTATTTCGGCATCTTGCTTCCTTTCCAACAGCTCAGTCACCAGCAACAAATTCGTGCTTTGAAAGGTAGCCACTGCACCAAATGTGCAGTACTGTCACCTGAAGAACTCCCACCTGGAAGGCACTATGTCATCTCTTGGCTAGACTGCGACCTCAGCCACATCCCTGAAAACTTAGTACATTCCTTTCTATTGACCAACTCTCCCAAGACAGCAATGCCTCATACAAATGCACTCTGTGGTTTCAATGCAAGTCAAGTTAAGGTAGGGGGCGCAGCCATTGACCCCGAGAATTACATGAGTTCAGTTGCGCAAGAAGAATTCAGGGTCCGACAGTTAGCAATATCAATCTTGAAGCATGTATGCCATAAGTCTGTTGTTCAAGATGCTGCTCCAACAATCGTCGCTCTCACCGATTCTGGACCAAGAGGAGGTATCCTGCAGAAACCTCCAACCAAGAAACAACCGCGCAACTGGAACATGTCTTATTTGATGCGTCTCATGAACCAACCAATGGCAATGTTGGTTAAAGATGGCAAGCCAGTGTTAGATGAAAAAACCAATGAACCAATGAGACAGAAAAGACGACGCCGCCCTACTCAAAACAACACTGGTTGCAGATTGAATAGTAAAGGTAACCGTATCAATAGCGACGAGGTGGAACAATATAGTGATTCAGATTCCTCTGGATGTGAAGCATTTCTAGACTAATAGCAATAGATAATAGACTAATAGCAATACAATAATATTTCATTTCTAGCAATCCTAGCTTATTCATATGTACATATGCAATTCTTGATTAAATCAACAATGTGCACTGCTCGATATGCAGCCACTTACTTATTTTACTTGAGCAACATACAAGTCCTACTTCTTAGTCTTATTGATGTAACATATATAGGAATCAATATATATCCAAAGTTTTTACATATTGGGTTCCTCAAATGAAATTTATGTAGATTCATACCTCCTTCTACCTCAAAATACCAGTGCATTCATGAGTCAAAGACTAGGAATTTCCGAACTATGTTCCCATCCAACTGCAAACGTCCTACCCACCAATGCACTCTTACAAAATATTTAATTACGTAATCATTGAAATCGAATGACTCAATGCATGTACCTTAAGTAAGGGTAACTTAGGGAACTAATTCATATGTTCACAATATCATAATGCACTAGAGTTCAACCCCATTAATCAATTCTCTATGTTCTTGAAAATGTATAATCCACCTAATGGTGAGACTAACTTCCACCATATTACATTTAATAAGTTCTATTAAGTGAAATTATATGTGAACAGCAACACATTCACAACTAGATCTATACACCATTCATATCTGACATATATATACAATACCACACATCTAGAAATTCACTACAACCGTTAATGTATAGATTTTATATTTTTTCCCCACCTGTACGTTCACGTACCCCCTATATTCTATTTTCTATAGATATCAAAGATAATAGATATACTGATGATCATGATGTGACACAAACGACAAAGGCTACAAAGAAAGCGCCAAGCCAAAAGAAAACAACCGGTTGTATTTAACACCACAACCTAGTCCTGA
The DNA here is from genome assembly GCA_001247695.2 of Cymbomonas tetramitiformis. Taxonomy (NCBI): domain Eukaryota; kingdom Viridiplantae; phylum Chlorophyta; class Pyramimonadophyceae; order Pyramimonadales; family Pyramimonadaceae; genus Cymbomonas; species Cymbomonas tetramitiformis. The sequence goes on from LGRX02007645.1 coordinate 7,935, forward strand.
GACGCACTGTTCACTGTCGACCAATTGGCATCTAACAGTGTGAGACAGTGCAGTGAGTGTCAAACTTCATGATTTGCTTACATCTTGCCCAGAAAGAATGCATTTCTATATAAATTCCTAATAACGTTGTCAAACTGTCAATCGTTAAATACACGTAACCGGGTGTATTTGGAGTTTTGGACGCAACTCTTCCTAAACATGCGATGGTTAACATCCGAAGATCCTCATTCCCACCCGACCTGCACCCAACCGCACCTCACGAACGTTTTGTAGATCGACGTCTTATTCGGGTGAATAGGCGATTCCTGTCTTAAGGGATCCCTTGTATGTTGGTATATAAAGCTCCAAAGAGATTTCAAATGTGTGTTATCCTCGACATTGCCGAGCTGCGCCTGCCAATTAATGGTACAATATGATCACGGCTATGAAGTGAGTTTCTTGGCACCGCTTTCCAGGTGCACTGAAATTTGGCACTATTCCCGCACCTCAAGAGTAACTTCGTGGCAGCACTTTCGAAAAAGCGTTACACAATAGGCGGTTGTCTTCTCGCGCTGCCAGGAATGAGTTTCGTCTGTCGTCGACACACTGATGTGTGTGGGTGGAAGTTTATGCTCGTCAGGGCAAAAGGTGCTGTTGGACTTGTCGCTGCCTCGAGTAAATGGATATATTAAAGGAACGAAATATACGCGAATAGGAGTTATTGTAGGACTTATGAAGGCCTTTCCTGGGAATACCCAAGACGCAGCAAATTACGGCTCAGTAAGTCTTTTAACCCTGCCCGTGATCAGCAAAAAAACGCGATTCGACTTCATCATACCTCATTTGCAGTAAATTCTGTTTCAACTTCTTGTACCTTCAGCTCGATCAAGCCTTCCTACGTTTTTACCTTACACACATGCTTCAATGGGAAGATTCATGGGCATCGCGTCCTGATCTACCTCTGCTGTATCAAAAGGACAAAAGTGCATTCTGGTTCTTCTTTTCATTTGGCAGAAAAACTTCGAGTCCGAGAACTGCGTTTCTCACGTGATGTTGAGCTACCAAAACTTCGAGGGCAACTCGGAGTACCAGGAGCGGATGCTCCACCTCCGCACAGCCTTGCTGGGCGAAGGTAACTCGCCGCTCTTGCACTTCTGCTCGCCCCGGACGCCTTCAGTCGATCACATGGTATGGGGCAGCGGTGTACGAGGTTACTGCCCGCGTGCAGATGCTGCAGCAGGATTTATGCCAGCTTGACAGTCGAATATTCCAAGCTCTTCCCTGGTGCACAGCGCGGCTGAGGTGTGCCGGTGCTCAGCTGCGGACAACGTCCCCGCTGGGGCTCACAGTTGGCCTCTTGCGTCTAGTGCCGCTGTATCCTTCTAACACGTCGGTTGCCCCACTATGGCGTACAAGTCCATCGATGGCGGAAGCGGGGCTGGCAGCGGGACTGGAAGCAGGGAGGAGGGGGCGAGAGCCATGAAGTGAAGCGGGGGCGGGGAGGGAGAGCCATGAGGAGGAAGTGGGGGGGCATGGGGGGGACAACCATGAGGGAAACACGGGGGACGGGGACAGCCGTCCAGGGAAGTGGAGATAGGGGGGAAGGCATCAGCGAAAGTGGGGGTGAGCGGCGGACAGCCATCAGCAGGAGCGGGGGGAAGAGGCGGCGCAGCCGTCAGGGGAAGCGAGGGGAGGGACGGGGAACCTTTGTAGGTATACCTGTATGGATGGGCGATTGCGACTTGAGCCCCGAAACCATAGCCGAAGCTGTGGAGAAATCTGCAGTGGTGGTGCGCGTGCTGTACTGCCTTATCCTGGCTTCTTGCCTCTCCGACGGGTCGAGCGGCGGATGCATGAAAGGAACTCCCGCGGACCTCCGCGCCGGCGGCATTATTCCGCACTGGCGGCCATCACGTTTCCGCTGTTCGCCCTTCGTACCCTTGAATATGGCACTGTTCCATTGTTCAAAATATGCTCCGAGCGTGACAGAGCACATCCCAAGGGGTGACGAGCCGCCTATTGCCGGCTCCGACCCAGATAGAGCTACCTTCATGGAACCGTTACTGCGTATCGGGTGCATGCGGGGTATAAAATGACGAAGATCCCTTTTCTCATTGATCAAGCGTAAGGTTCTGCGAGATGTGGTGAATACAGGTGTGCGGCATAAGCTCAAGTTACTCAGGCTGCGGACAGTGCCGCATGGTGGTTGGTATGTGTGGCCTCCACCAGCCTGTGTATTGTACGGCTGCCCGCTGCCGTGCTCTCCGTGGCAGTGCGCGCTTTGCTTTCTGCGTTGACTGTAGGTACCTCCCGGCAGACTCAGTAGACAGTGGACCACCCCATCTCTGCTGTCCCAGCGCTTGGACGTTGCCTCTTGGTATCGATGTGTGAGGCAATATGCAGGTGGGTGGTAGGATATCATCAGAGAAAGCGTGCAGAAATTTGGGGTCGGACAACATCGTGTGGCTAGTACTAGAGGAAGGTTATACCGCCGCAGGTACGGATCTCCGATGCAAGTCCTCCATCTGCAGATATCTGGCAGTCATCAGCGGCCGCCTGCAGTACCTGGGCCGATGTCTGGCCGTCATCAGTAGACCACATGCACTGCGCAGGTGCTCCTTGGCAAAGCGGGATGTGAACCAAACAAATGTGAGGGCATGCAGATACTCTGCGGCCCCCCACACAAGTCGGCAAGATTGATGGGAACGGAAGGGGGAGGATACAGGGTGGTTACAGCTTTATATTGGTAAACGACGATGCTATGACATCAGCAGCGAGAACAATATGACACAGATGATTCCCGCGATTGTGGAGAAAATATCAGACAAATGGGTACCAGCTCCCCAACGATTGTTTGGTCTCGGCATTTGTCACTGCGCAGGGGCTCAAGATAATGCCTGCCGATGACGAGGAACCACAGTGGCGCGCTGCAGTGTGGATGCATGCCGATGACGAGGGACCACAGTGGCGCGCTGCAGTGTGGATGCATGCCGATGACGAGGGACCACAGTGGCGCGCTGCAGTGTGGATGCATGCCGATGACGAGGGACCACAGTGGCGCGCTGCAGTGTGGATGCATGCCGCCACAGTGGCGCTGCAGTGTGGATATCAAATGTTGAGGACCCACAGTGACGCTGCAGTGTGGATGCATGCCGATGACGAGGGATACAGTGGCGCTACAGTGTGGATACACTACAAATGGCGGGGAACCAAGTGGCGCTGCAGTGTGTGGATACATCACCGTGACGAGGAACCACAGTGGCGCGCTGCAGTGTGGATGCATGCGATGACGAGGGACCACAGTGGCGCGCTGCAGTGTGGATACATCTGCGATGACGAGGAACCACAGTGAGCGCTGCAGTGTGGATGCATGCTGATGACGAAGAACCACAGTGGCGTGCTGCAGTGTGGATGCATGCACGATGACGAGGGACCACAGTGGCGCGTTGCAGTGTGGATGCTTTAGCCTGCTGGCCACAAAGCGCGCGCGGGGAGGGGGGGATGCTGCACGAAGCGCGCGGGGGCAGGGGGTTGCACGAATGGTTTGGCTGATGGCAGCCGAGGTGAAGTGCGGTATTGTGTGGCGGGAGTTTGAGCGTACTCACAAGCAGGAGGTCGGCACACCATTGCATCGGGCGGCGTTCAATGGGCAGACGGATACAGTGTACTCGTTACTTATGAAAGGAGTACACGTGGACACAAGGGATAAGGTTTGTACAACAACTCGATCACGGCCCAGGGTGTTGGGACGGAGAGGCCATGCCCTGGACTGCCAACGGGGTGTGGGGACAGAGGTGCCATGCCCAGGACTGCCAACGGGGTGTCGGGACAGAGACGCCCATACCCAGGACTGCCAACCGGGATGCGGGGACAGGCGCCATGTGCCCAAGACTGCCAACAGGAGTGTGGGGACAGGCGCCATGCCCAGGACTGCCAGCCGGGGTGTGGGGACAGAGGTGCCGTGCCCAGGACTGCCAACGAGGGTGTGGGGACAGGCGCCAACGCCCTGGTTTACCCAGCAGAGTGTAGGAGACCCAGAGAGCGCCATGCCCAGGACTGCCAACGGGGTGTGGGGACAGAGGTGCCGTGCCCAGGAATGCCAACGGGGTGTGTGGGGACAGGCGCCATGCCCAGGACTGCCAACTTGGGGTGTGGGGACAGAGGCGCGGTGCCCAGGACTGCCAACTTGGGGTGTGGGGACAGAGCGCCATGCCCAGGACTGCCAACGGAGGTGTGAGGACAGAGGCGCGTGCCCAGGAATGCCAACGGGGTGTGGGGACAGAGCCAGCCTGCCCGGACTGCCAGCAGGGTAACAGGGACAGAGGCGCCGTGCCCTGGGACTGCCAGGGTGTGGGGACAGGCGCCGTGCCCAGAGGACTTTTGCCAACGGGGTGTGGGGACAGGCGCCATGCCCGGGGCCCGCCAACGGGGTGTGGGACAGAGCGCCATGCCCTGGACTGCCAACAGGGTGTGGGGACAGGCGCGGTGCCCAGGACTGCCCAGCAGGGTGTCAGGATGAAGCCATGCCCAGGACTGCCAACAGGGTGTGGGGACCGGCGCCATGCCCAGGACTGCCAACGGGGTGTGGGGACAGAGGCGCCACATGCACAGACTGCCAACGGGGTGTGGGGACAGAGGCGCCATGCCCAGGACTGCATAACGGGATGCGGGGACAGGCGCCAAGCCCAAGACTGCCAACGGGGTGTCAGGACAGGCGCCATGCCCAGGACTGCCAACAGGGGTGTGGGGACAGGCGCCATGCGCAGGACTGCCAACGGGGTGTGGGGACAGAGGCGCCATGCCCAAGACTGCCAACGGGGTGTGGGGACAGAGGCGCCATATAACTATGCAGAGGTCACCCACTGCATTAACTGCCTTTGCCACGTCCTTCGGATTGCTGTCATAAGGCCCTTCGCATGACACGGCAGAGTGACACGGCACACAAGGAAGGCCCCTGTGCGGTACCCTGTTGACTCCATAGTCCCGTTTGACACCGCCCCTGTGCGGTACCTTGTTGTGTACAGCGCCAATGGCGTGAGGCGAGTGTGCGGTGTGGACGAGTAGGATGGAGCCACAGCCTTACACAGGGCCGCAATGAACGGGCAGAGAGAGACGGTGCGGGCGCTTTTGGCAAAGGGCGCTGATGCGAAGGCTCAGGTGAGAGGCGCAGTGGCCCGCAACTGGAATGTCCTCATCAGCACCAAGCAGAGCCCACTGGCAACCGTGTGCTCGAATACCGCCTTCTATGACACATTTACCAGCACACGTCACGCTTGTGAGCTCGTATCCTCTGGTTGTAGAGATAGCCCATGCCTTGATCGACGTTCACTTTGGGCTCCCCCTACTTTCGTGGGGACTCCGCAGCAAAACGAGGGCCTTTGTCAGTCTGTGATGTGCACACCTGGGCTTCCAACAAGGCATCCCATCAGACGCGTTGTGCGCTCATAGCTGCAGGATGCCGACACTTGGAAACCTCTGAAACAGTTTAGGGTTCCGCAACAGATGTCATCGGACGGTTACACTGAAACAGTTTAGGGTTCCTCAACAGATGTCATCAGACGGTTGCACGGAAACAGTTCAGGGTTCCTCATCAGATGTCATCGGAAGGTTACACTGAAACAGTTTAGGGTTCCTCAACAGATGTCATCGGACGGTTACGGCTAGGCTTGGTTTAGGGTTCCTCATCAGATGTCTTCGGACGGTTACACTGAAACAGTTTGGGGTTCCTCAACAGATGTCTTCAGTCAGTTACGCTGAAACAGTTTAGGGTCCCTCAACAGATGTCATCTGACGGTTTCACTGAAACAGTTTGGGGTTCCGCAACAGATGTCGACGAACGATTACACTGAAACAGTTTAGGGTTCCTCAACAGATGTCATCGGACAGTTACACGGAAACAGTTTAGGGATCCTCAAGAGATGTCGACGAACGGTTAAACTGAAACAGTTTAGGGTTCCTCAAAAGATGTCTTCGGACGGTTACATTGAAACCGTTTAGGATTCCTCAACAGATATCTTCGGACGGTTTCACTGAAACAGTTCAGGGTTCCTCAACAGATATCTTCGGACGGTTACACTGAAACAGTTTAGGGTTCCTCAACGGATGTCATCGGACGGTTACGCTGAAACAGTTTAGGGTTCCTCAAAAGATGTCATCGGACGGTTACATGGAAACTGTTCAGGGTTCCTCAACCGATGTCTTCGGACGGTTACACTGAAACAGTTTAGGGTTCCTCAACAGATGTCATCGGACGGTTTCACTGAAACAGTTTAGGGTTCCTCAACAGATGTCTTCGGACGGTCACTCGGGCCCTCCGAGCTCCGTACGCTGGGTCTCTAGCTGCGCTGCACGCAGCAGCAGCAGCCGAAAAGACATGGACCCTAAAACTCGTTTGATACTGCGCAGGACGATGACGGGGTTAGCGCCCTCATCCACGCGGTACTCGCAAGGCACGCTGACGTGGCGGAGCTGCTCGTCCAGTACGGTGCTGACACATTGCAGCCACGAACATCGGATGGGAAGACGCTGCTCCAGGTTGTGTTCGAGGCGCAAGAGTGGGGGCTCTTCCTGCAGCTGCTGGCCCCCCCTTTCTGCGTGAACGTCAGCAGCATTCGGGAGGCTCTACACACCTATGAGGTGCATCGTGACGGTCTCGGCCGCACCCTCCTGTGGAACACCCTCCTCATGACAGAGCAGCATAGGGAGGTGGTGCAGGTAGCTGCTGCTGCGCTGCCAAGCCTACGGTGAGTACCTCATGTGTCACCGCACCATGATGAGCCTTGGTTCACCACCTCCTTCTTCACACCATAAGGGGCGCTCGGCAGCACAGTGGCACATGCGCGAGAAGAACTACCTGGGGCTTCGGCGATTGGAACGGCTGGAACCGGGCTGAGGAGAGCTTCGCATCTCAGAGCTGCCAGGGGCTAGCGCTTGGCCACGGTGTCGTTATGGTGGGTGCCTCTGCTTGTTGGGCTTCAAGGCCAAGTGATCCGAGGGTGCTCGGCATGTTGGGCTTCAAGGCCGAGTGATCTGAGGGTGCTCGGCGTGTTGGGCTTCAAGGCCAAGGGATCTGAATGTGCTCGGCGTGTTGGGCTTCAAGGCCGAAGTGATCTGAGGTGCTCGGCGTGTTGGGCTTCAAGGCCGAGTGATCTGAGGGTGCTCGGCGTGTTGGGCTTCAAGGCCGAGTGATCTGAGGGTGCTCGGCGTGTCGGGCTGATCTGAGGTGCTCGGCGTGTTGGGCTTCAAGGCCAAGTGATCTGAGGGTGCTCGGCGTGTTGGGCTTCAAGGCCAAGTGATCTGAGAGTGCTCGGCGTGTTGGGCTTCAAGGCCAAGTGATCTGAGGGTGCTCGGCGTGTTGGGCTTCAAGGCCGAGTGATCTGAGGGTGCTCGGCGTGTTGGGCTTCAAGGCCGAGTGATCGAGGTGCTCGGCGTGGCGGGCTTCAAGGCCGAGTGATCTGAGGTGCTCGGCGTGGCGGGCTTCAAGGCCGAGTGATCTGAGGGTGCTCGGCGTGGCGGGCTTCAAGGCCAAGTGATCTGAGGGTGCTCGGCGTGTTGGGCTTCAAGGCCGAGTGATCTGAGGGTGCTCGGCGTGTTGGGCTTCAAGGCCGAGTGATCCGAGGGTGCTCGGCATGTCGGGATTCAAGGCCAAGTGATCTGAGGGTGCTCGGCGTGTTGGGCTTCAAGGCCGAGTGATCTGAGGGTGCTCGGCGTGTCGGGCTTCAAGGCGATGATCTGAGGGTGCTCGGCGTGTCGGGCTTCAAGGCCGAGTGATCTGAGGGTGCTCGGCGTGTCGGGCTTCAAGGCCGAGTGATCTGAGGGTGCTCGGCGTGTTGGGCTTCAAGGCCGAGTGATCTGAGGTGCTCGGCGTGTCGGGCTTCAAGGCCAAGTGATCTGAGGGTGCTCGGCGTGGCGGGCTTCAAGGCCGAGTGATCTGAGGGTGCTCGGCGTGTCGGGCTTCAAGGCCGAGTGATCTGAGGGTGCTCGGCGTTTGGGGGTGCTACCGCAGAGTGGTGGAGGACTCACAGCAACGCCGAGCATACGACATGGCCACCAAAGTGATGAAGCACGTGCTGGACGACGTGGCGCTGCTGTGTGGCCGTTTCGAGCTTCTTACTGACGTGAGCCAAGCAGACCACCGCTCGAGGTGAGTCAGGCAAGCAGCTCATCAAGCGGCTGTGAGTGGTCGAAGACACTCATCAAGCGGCTGTGAGTGGATCAAGACATCAATAGTCATAGAGCCTTATCTCAGTACTGCCTTGGTACTGATGCTGCTGCGTCTTTGTCGGTATGGATTATGCAATGCCGCGCCTCTCCTGTCGCGTTGATGCATTGGTCTAAGGCATTCTGTGCCACGGGGTGTAGCAGGACCTGCGCAGTATACCGGGCGCTCGACCGCCTCCAGGGCGGGGCGGAGGTGGTGCTTAAGCTTATGAAGCACGAGAGGCACTTCAGGCGGGAGGTGGAGGCACGGGCCGGGTTGAACCCGGAGCATGTGGTCGAGGTCGTGCTGACGTCGGAGAGCACGGAGGTGGCGACGCGGGTCGCGCGGGACCTGGTGCAGCACGGGCTGCAGGAGTACTCCTATATGTTGGTGCTGCCCGCCGCGCAGCGCAACCTCATGGTGGTTGTGCGGCAGGAGCGCCTCGGCCTCGGGGAGGTGCGCCAGGTCATGTGCCAGCTCGGCGCTGCGCTGGCGCACCTGCATGCTCATGGCACGGCGCACGGCGACTTCAAGCCCCTCAATGCGGTGCGCTTCGCCAGCGCGGGCGCCGCCGGGAGCGCCACGTGGCGGCTGATCGACCTGGACGGGGCAGTTGCAATGGGGCAGCCCATTGGGCTGAAGCTGAGCAGCGCGTATGCCCCGCCAGAGATGGTGCGCGTTCATCCAGAGAGCGGGGAGGTGTCGATCGGGACGCCGGTGACAGCGGCGGAAGGGGAGGCCGTGCTGGCATCACCGGCCTTCGATCTGTGGAGCTTCGGCGTGGTGCTCTTCCTGCTCCTCACCGGCCAGGACCTCTTCTCCACCGATATCGCGGACAACATGGCCTCCGCACAGGCAATGCCCTGAGAATGTGTGCGCATGTGGCAGTCTGTTTCTTCAAAGTCTGTCGCAACAGAATCGAGATTCCGTGTGCGAGGGTGAGGTGCGGCATGCAAAAGAACAGAGCTGCGTCTGTGTCTTGCGTTCGGGCTTAGCTTGACTGGTGCATTTTCGAAACCACCGAAATCCCATTTAAATCTCCCATTTAGAAATTTCTTTTTGCCGCTCGATCTCGATGCCATGCGACAGAGTCCGCACAGTGCTCCCGCCTGCGCATTCTCCTCCGCTGTCCCCTGTCTGAGCCAGGCACGCAAAGTAGCTTCGCGTCCGGCGTGGCTGTGCGGTCGATGCGGGCATTCGCCACCGACGAGAGCTCGATCAGAGGTCGAGGAACCTCTGATCTATTGCAGTGTGCTCCACAGAAATGCTGCTGAGCAAACTTTCGCGAAGGTCGTTTGCGAGGTGCAAAAGAACAGAGCTTAGTCCGTGTCTGTCCGGATTCCTACTTTTACACGTGTCAGTATGTCAGCTGCTCTCGGACGAACCGAACCGGCATTCTCCTTTGGTCTGTCACTCCGGGCTAAGCTCGATCAGTGCACTTGTGGAACCACTAGCTTCCGCGGACCCCAAGTCGAACGTACTGCGGTGCACATGCAGGCCTTGTAGCATGGTCCATGCCCAAACTCCGAGCGACTGCTTCTGCCGCATTTTCTGCAGCGTATTCTCCATGGCGCGCCCCACTTGCTGTCTCATGCACCCCTGTTGCATAACATTTCCCCTGCCACCACCGTGATGCTGTTCACATCCGGGGTTTCTGGATCTCACTCGCGCTGCCTCGAGGGATGACGCAGGAAGGAGGCCGGGCGCTGGCGGCGTGGACTCCCACGAGTGCAGAGACGCGGCTGAGTGTAGCAGAGACGGTGGTCGCGCACCCTGACGTGGCGCGGCGCGAGGCGTGCGTGGACTTGCTGCGGTGGCTGCTGCAGCCCGACCCGTGCGCGCGCCCAGTCAGCATGGCGGAGGCGCTGGAGCACGCCTTCTTTCGAGATGATCTGTGCGGCCTCCGCTTCATCCCAGCGCAGATGGGGATCTTCATGAGCCACTTCCAGGCGCGCCGCCAACCTCCAGGCCCCCGAGTGCCCTCCCTCTGATCTGCTGGCGCTGACCATGGGGAACAGAGGGCGGAGCAGGAGCTGCTGTCTGGGGGTCACAGCGAGGGCGCGGTGAGCTTGGCTCGGGGAGGTAGCGTGCGTAGCGTGTAAGTGGAAGGGCAAATCGATCGAGCAAATGCGGCATCGTTGATTGCCAGGGTGCAGCTCGTGTGAACCTCGGGTGGTGGGTGAACTGATGGGGGCCTGAGAATATGGTCACGGATGGGCTGGGTGAGGGGGGTTACAGATGGGGGAGGCTCTAGCGTGCGCATGAGAATATGGTTACGGATGGGCTGGGTGAGGGGGGTTACAGATGGGGGGAGGCTCTAGCGTGCGCAGCCTGACAGACCACATCGAGCGGGCCGCCCCGGCGCTCGCCGGCACCGTGTGGCTGGACATGAACATGCGCGACATCACTGAAGACAGCATGCGGCGAGGGGTGCGCGAGAAGGAGGTGTTCCTGCTCTTTCTTACCGCCGGGGTTTTTAGGCGCTGGTACGTCACGCACGTGGAGCTGATGGAGGCAGTGCAGCGAGGTAAGCATATTGTGCTTGTTCACGAGAGTGACCCTCAGAGGGGTGGCCACGCCAGCTTCAGCGATTACATCGAGGAATTCGAGGAGCTCACCCAGTGCGCCTGCGCGCGCTGCAGCGCCCTCGGGGGTGCGCAGTTCTGGCGCCGCGCTCGGCTCTTCGACCAGGCCTCCTCGGTGCCGAGCGTCCTGGAGGGGCACTTCGCGGAGGCCACCGCGCGCCTCGTCGTGCGCCGCTGCCGCTACGAGCACCTGCTCGCTCCCGAGCCCTGGTTGGAACCAGTGTTAGCTTCGCCCTCCGCCGCCCAGCTGGCGATTGTGCACGCAGCGGCAGACGCCAGGTGTAACCCTCCTCCTCCTACGTTTTCTCGGGCCGAGTAGTCGATACAGTGGCGTGCCCTGCTCGAGAGCCCGCGGTGCTGCATGGCCTCGACTTGCGCACAGCCGCATCCCGCAGCTGTCAGCGCACTGTGTCCGGGGGAGTGTGCTTCCGAGGACGTGCCAGGTTCCTCCCGGGTGATGAGAAGTAAGAATCTCCGCTCACCAGTGCAAGAAGCACCCCTCCTCCCCCCGCAAAATGCCATGCTGAAATGGCATGCTGTGATGCCCTGCCAAAGAAATTTGAGATAGGGCGGTGCTCAGGGAGAAGAGGTTGAGTATGGCTGTGGTAAGAGTGTGGGTGGTGCGGGGTTTCTACCGATGAGGGCGCAGATCGGCTGATCATGTCCGGCTGCAGCTTGAGAACACGTGCCCGAACCTCGGTGGCTGCACACTGCTGGTGGCAGAAGCAGCGGAGGAGGCGATGCAAGGGTGCAACCACGAGGTGTACTTTCTGACGAGGCGAGGCGCTGCCAGCAGGTCCGCGCTGCACCCTTGAGATAATGCGGGTTGAAGTACCTATTCACCGCTCGTCGCTCCGAGAGCCTCCGCCCAGTCCATGAGGAGGCATCACTTGCAAGTTCCTTTCGGCGCAGGACGGAGGGGAGGTTGTGCATGACCCGGCGCGGTGACAGAGGTGATGCAAGTCAGTGCATACGATAGGTTTTATCATACGAGATACCTGCATGCTAGGGTGAAATCAAAGGCGAGGTCGTTATACGATCAGAAGCCATGCCTACCCGCGTTTGACGATTCACAACATGTCCATTCCATACGAACGGACCAGATCCGGAACGATCCGCTGCCGCCTAGGATTTCATGCTCGACTCGATGTCGAGTGGCATATGTCATGTCTGTCGGGTGTAAAACAGATATCAAACATCGAAACTATTTATTCAATAAACCACCGAGCAGAGTTTTTCTGCCAGCTCGGTCCCGCGTGGCAGTGACGCGGCATCATTCCAGCTACTATGATTGCCAAGTGCCACTTTTATTGTATGTTGAGAAGGGACCCGCTGGGAGTTTGATTCCTGTGATTGCCACTCGGAGTTTCCATCGTGCTGCCAGGGCTAACGCAGATTCTGGGGGGATTTTGAAACGCAGCAAAATGCTCTCCGCTATGCAGAGCGCGTTACAGTCGGGTCGGCCGGCAGTGGTTGTGCATGACGTGGATGAGCGGGAAGGGTTCTATGGGATATCGCGTGCTAACTTAGCTGAGAAATATCCGAAATGGCTACAGGCGGGTGAGCCTGTACCTTGGATTGCATACCTGGATTTCCGGCTCTGCAGTCTTCGGATGATCCTCACACGACTGCGGCTGGGAAAGATCATGACGCATCCGGAGAAAGCTATCACAATGTCTGGGAAGAGAAGCCCGCACCAAGGTTCACTCTCGATCGAGGGCGCCTCCAGGGACAGAGGCAAGTGATCCCCACTCCTTTATTCTCTCGATGTCTGTCTTCTCCTCTGCCAATGAATGACAGTTGCAGTCCTGACCAAGAATTGAAGGACTTGGGGACGGGGGCCTTCTTGTATATCTGAAATTGCAGACCCCCAGGTTCTTGGTGACGCCTCGACGCTCAGTGAGCCAGGCCAGCCAAACTTTCAAGTCACACAACTGCTTACCATGGTGCGTTTCTTGGGAGGTTGCAAGTGATGAGTGAGTGCGAAATTTTTTACTTTGAGCATGTTAGTATGATTGGCCTCCCAGAATTTTAGGGGGGGTTCTCACTCACTATGAGGTGCATCAAAGTATTCGATAGAAGAGGTCGCTGATTTTTTGTCGCGCTCCGTACGAGAAAGCAGGCAAGACAGGAAGCCGAGCACGAACGATATATCGCGCTCCAAGCACAGCTGGAAATCCGTCGGCTTCAAGGGTTGCTGACAGAACGTCAAGAAAAGAAAAGGAAAATGGGCGCCTACCTCTGTTCATCCAGCCAAGGGCCAGGTTGCGGATCACTGGATGAGTAGCGCGAAGACATGCATGCACATCGCAAGTGTCGAAGTAGAGCGCTCGATGGCATGACCCCTGCAGAGCAGTACAATGGCCTCGTATTCAAGGGGATTGAATACCGAATTATTGAGAGCATGGTGAGATTAAAGTTGCATCTGCACTCTTCCGAATCGATTCCGAGAGTTGTCCTCGATATTCGAGAGAGCTTCGTACGTGAAGCCCCCCGATCTTTGCAACTTGGTAGGGAGAGGCTACAATTTCGATTGTTCGTTCAAAGGGGCTCCCGTTGGACTGGGCATCGCGCGTACCCAATTCGTTCGATTTGCAGTGAGATATATGAGAGTGCGGTAATTCAACGTGGCTCCCGCTGGATTGAGCATCAAAATGCAATTGCCGCCTAGTTTTGGGGGAGTTTGGCTTCTTTGCGTTCATTCGTTAGTATGGAAGTCCCTTGATTCGACTATGAATTTCCTTCAACCTGATTAGCAGTCTGCTCAGGTTGGATTCTTTACATTAGATACGGTGGGTGATGTATCGGCGCATTCCAGTGGGTATATATAGGTTGCAAATTACATCAAGGATTGGGGCATGCTGGCGTACTCCAGCTCATGGCGATATTTTCCGGTCATTGTGGGATCGCGATCCCACACAACTTGATGGTTCCGGTTACGTTCACCTGCCGGTTTTAAGCACAGAGTAGCATATCATCGACCCAGGTTTCAACGAGACGACAGTAGAAAGATCGATGAATAATCGAATGCCACTATCGCGAGTTATGTGGTTGCCGAACGGTCATGGCATTCGATAAGACACATCAACTCTAGAGTGCGGTAGCGCCTGGCCCACGGCAAGGGCACTATGGGCCACACCATCACCATACCAGGCCCGCGGCAGGCCTAGATGTCACCCGCGTGTGATGGCCCAGACTATGCGTCACATAGAGCCCACCGGGCGGCCCCAAACAGATTATGGGCCCAATAACAAGCGCATTCATCCACCCTGCACGCCTCAGAAGCGCCGTCTCTTTTATCGGATGATACGGTGAAGTGTCACAGATGTTTTCCATAATTTTGAAGGGTCATTTGCGAATAATATCCAGAACGATCCAATTCACATTTTGAATGGATGGCAATTTGATGGATTCAACATGCGACCTGGTCGTATGAAACACGGCATACGTATGAAACTGGAATATTCTGATCATCCGCTATTTCATTTGATATGCCATAACGCCGGTTAGACGATTTAGCATTCCAGGACTGATGTCATATTTCGCCTTTGGCGTAGGCTCGTCACAGCGCAAATGCGATATTTATGCGGAAGTCTTCACCCGACTCAGTTGAAGCGAGCGAAATCGCCTGGCGCCGCCGTCCGTTGTTCGCATTGTGGTAGTGGGAGTAGCCCCTTGTGTTTACACTTGCCTGCTCATCAGGGTCACTGCACTCCAAGGACGTCGGTCCTTATACTCTCGGCGTAAATGTTATTTGTTGTTGTTGGTGGTGTTGTTGTTGGCTGAGATTATGAGTATGTGGTGCCCAATGAACCGCGCCGGTCCGTGTCGAGATGGGAACATGCTCCGGAAGAGCCCGTATATATAGGCTGGACGCGTCATCCTTTCAAGCTTAAATGCAACAGATTGTTTTAATATAACTTGGTCATGATCGACTAGGGGATTGTCCCGGCCTGCGATCCATGGGCCTCCCACTGCTCGTAGTTGTTTCGTCCTCCGATTGTGATCGTGCAGCTTGTTTATAGTTTTAGACTATCAGTACCGTTTACACTCATCTATTCCAGCATTGGGTGGTATGTTAGATTCGGTGTCCCGATTACACATATTAGTCAGTACGGTATTGTCACCCGCTGTGACTGTACGAAATCCCTATTGTGTTTTTGGGCACCAAGCCACGAGACTGTCGTTTTATGGACCTTCTGGTTTCGTTTAGCGTTTTCACTCCGAAGCAGTCGGTTTGTATAACGACCGGCACAATATGTGATATCTAGCACCCCAGGCGGTATCTTAGCTTACGAGATAGCCTCGTAGCCCCACGACCCAGGTTACCCTTTACTTGTAGAGTCAATAATGTAGTTCCAACATAAACATGTGCACATACGACATAAGTATTGAACATACGTCATAAGACATTGCAGAGTTTTGTGGCGATCGAATGGGTGCAATCGGGACCCAAAAGACGGACGACCACGACGGAGCGGCACGTTTCCGAGAAAGTTTCACGAAAACGAGGCTGAAGACGACTACCGTGGCTATGCTAGACGTAGAGCCCTACCGACTATAGGCACTGTATAAATCGCTAATATGCTATAAATAAGACTTAACATCGTGTACCTCTATGACGGTCTACGACCCCCCATACGACGTAGGTTGCATTTGACGTGCTCTAGCGGCGTGTAGTTCGATACCCAAGGCAAGATGCATGGGGGAGCTGTCGAGGACCGATTAGGCATAAGTAAATTCCACAAGAGAGCACACCGCTGAAATAATTTATTGGCCTCTTGGGCATATTCTGGGTATTTCCTTGATGACTGTATATCCGATTCGGCCAAACGAGTGGAGACGGTCACGTTCACGGTCGCTGACATGTGATGACTTGTCGTTTGCTGTGAGCGCCCCAGATATCTGAAGCGCTTTCGTCAACTTCGCGAATTTCTGAGAATCTCTGTAGGAGGTTGCACGTGGCATTAATATATTTATGTTATATTTATACATAAGTTTTTTCTCTGCGTGAAGCCTTCAGAGACTCTGCAGAGAGGAGCCTTTGTCATATAAATGAATTACTATATGTTAACATATGCGCTGACTTTCGAATCGGCACAAGTATGACAGCATTCGAACCCAAGCTGTTGAATGTTGCCAATGTTTTTTTGCTACTGAACGGATATTTGTTGGTGCTATATCTGCTCGAAGGCATTACTCGTGCCCAGTTTCTATTGTGATATTGTGACAGGATGGGTGCCCCAGAAACCCGGCAGCAACTTATGCAGGAAGCAGAAAATTTGATACGAAAATGTCAGCAGCAACATAGCATCAGCTATGTCTCTCTTATGGGTGAGCTGCTGATGCGACTCACCCAGTCATCCGGCCAACGCCGAGCGGAAGCGGGCCCTGTATCACAGTCTGATGTTCTAGGAAATTCAAAACGGGCACTGCTGGTGTCACTTCGAGTTGCTGCGGAGATCGAAGAAAAAGTTAGACCTCGCTCTCCCCTCCTCCTCGACCAAGTCGGAACAATTTTTGTCCAAGTACCTGCAATACATAGTGGACCTCGCGTAGCGCAACAACCGCGGAATCCCATATGTACAGAGGTTCGTAGCTATTGCGCTCCTTGATCTTAGTGTTATATTTTCAGCTATTATTGAGGCGTCCTAATCGAATTCCTCAGGTGCGCACTGGTCTCCTGTGACCGCAAATGAGGAGGGCGAGAGGATTGCGCACATCGTGGAGTCCGCGGTCATCAATTTGGTGAGTGGAGAGGAGGCCTTCGTTGGCGACGATTTTGTCTTGGATCCCAAGATGAACGTGTGTCATCCACTTGGTGGGAAAACGGTGGGTTTACGCATGCCGGGCAAAAGTTTTTTGCCCCTAGGCATACCGTGGTCTGGGGTACTCGTTGCACAATTGCCAGTGGTGGGACTTTTTTGAGGTGGCCACGTCCACTTTATTATGTGGCAGGGGTGCCCTCATGAGACTGGAGCACACAAGTCTGGCTGCCCTCGGCATACCGTGGTTTGTGTTACCCGGCGCGCATACACCGGTGGTGAGAATTTATCGAGGTGGCTGCACCCACTCAACTTAGGTACCAGGAGTGCCCCTGTCCGTCACCCTTGCGCGATACACTTCGTCACTCGACTCGTCAGCTATCCTGGTATGAATGAGGAGTATTGTGTTATTTTCATGCGCAGGTAACATCGACAGATGTAATTGTTGACGAGGTGAACGTGGTCTTTAACGAGAAAGACGTCTACGAGGACCAAGAATTCCGGCATAGCCCGTCGAAAAAGTTTTTGGTGGCAGGCGCGGCAGCTCCGAGGTAAGACTTACTGTGAGTTGCCCAGTAGACTCACTTGCTCCGAGGGCCCGTGATTTCCTGCATGTCACCTTTCTCCGAGGGCCCGTGATTTGCTGCATGCCACCTTGCTTCGAGGGCCCGTGATTTGCTGCATGTCGCAGCCTCGGAGCATGGTTCTGGTGGTGAGAGTCCCTGGCAGCCTCGGAGCGTGGTTGTGGCGTGAGAGTCCCTGAGCAGCGAGCCCCGGGGCGCGCCCCCTGAGCGGCGAGCCCCGGGCGCGCCCCTAAGCGGCAAGGGCGCGCCCCCGAGAGGCGAGCCCCGGGGCGCCCCTGAGCAGCGAGCCCCGGATCAGCTGTCACACAGTTTAGGGTATGGTGACCGAGGCAGGGAAATTGGCACATGATGCATGGCACCGGCTTAAAGTGCAGGCCGTGGTGAACATGTGGGTATAAGGATGGGTGCAGGGGGCTTAGTGAGCTCCGGGGGGGTCCATTTATTAGGCTAGGGGTGCAGGGTTAGGCGCATTTGCATGTAGCGTGTCATCAGCTGTCATACAATTTAGGGTATGGTGACCGAGGCAGGGAAATTGGCACATGGTGCATGGCACCGGCTTAAAGCGCAAGCTGTGGTGAACATGTGGGTATATAGGTGGGTGTATGGGGGCTTAGTGAGGAGCTTCGAGTCAGCCAATGGGCGGAAACCACGGTGGCGTGTGTATATGATCCAAGGTGAGTGCTTTACCCTATAGTTTTAGCATTCCTTTCGAGATGTACGGGTCGCGTACAGGCAACCACGGCATGCATGTTTCAAAAAGTCGTACTATATGGTTTGTAGGATGCGCCGTATATAGTGCTCGGGAATATTGAAGGCCTATTTAAGGGCTCGCTTGTTGTTATACGACCTGTTGAAAGTATTTTAACCGCCGCTTTCGAACTTGGCAGGTTCGTGGCAGGTGATGGGAACGTAATCTTCAACGAGAAGGGTGAGCCAAAAACCGATGAAATCGACAGGTGAGGAAGCAACGACAATGTATCGTGCAGTTATGATGTCTTTAGTGTTTCGGTAGCATGTGATTAGCACAAGGATACCATTCTAACCGCATATTAAGGGCATTTGGACCAGCAATGGTGGTTTTCACAATCGTGGGCTTGGCGAAATGCAGGCACGGCCGCATTACCAAAATACTGCGAGTGGAGATTGCTGGATTGGAGAGTTGTACACCTTACTCAAGTGCGATTGGCTTGCAAAGCCGACCGAGAAACATATCAAAGCCTACCGTCTACGAAACTCCATTCTCGGCCCGGATGATTTGACTAGGACGGTCTACACCTTCAACCCGCACGTTGACCCAGCAGCCTTTGAGCACAAGGAGCCATTCATATTACCCAATCGAGTAGAACAACAAGTTGTTATTGTGCCACATCCGTGCATGGAGACCGCCGTTATTCTCGACCCAACGGCCGACTTCTTTGAGTGCATAGGATGACATTAGAATGTTAAATGTGTGATAATGACATGCTAACACTGACGTGCTATCGGCGTCCTAAGAACATGCTAGCGACATACTAACGTCCCTACCTTTCCGAGGAATTCCGCTCGCTTACCACCTGACCCGAATCGCATCATACTCCGTGGCATATCCTTCCCCTGCCCTTCTAATCACCATATAACATGTTCCTGGTGATCTACGCACCCCCACATGCCTCACCACTCACTACCCCTCAAGTTGGCGCGAACACATGCTTAAGGCGCAGTGGCGTTAGCATGCCTTTAGCATGTCTGATGTGTGATAATGACATGCTAACGCTGACGTGCTATCGGCGTCCTAAGGACATGCTAGCGACATACTAACGTCCCTACCTTTCCGAGGAATTCCGCTCGCTTACCACCTGACCCGAATCGCATCATACTCCGTGGCATATCCTTCCCCTGCCCTTCTAATCACCATATAACATGTTCCTGGTGATCTACGCACCCCCACATGCCTCACCACTCACTACCCCTCAAGTTGGCGCGAACACATGCTTAAGGCGCAGTGGCGCTAGCATGCCTTTAGCATGGACATGCTAACAGGCCTATGGGGCTTTAGCATGCCGTTAGCACGCATGCTAACACCTATCTGGCGTTAGCATGTCATAGCATGTCCATGGCACGCGTTTAGCATGTCGTTAGCAGCGTACTAACGTTTTCCAGGACCGTAGGGAGCTAGGGGTGCAGGGTTAGGCGCATTCCCATGTAGCGTGTCATCAGCTGTCATACAGTTTAGGGTATGGTGACCGAGGCAGGGAAATTGGCATATGGTGCATGGCACCAGCTTAAAGCTCAGGCTGTGGTGAACATGTGGGTATATAGGTGAGTGTAGGGGGCTTCGTGAGCTCCCGGGGAGGGGTCCGTATAGGCTAGGGGTATAGGGCTAGGCGCATTCCCATGTAGCGTGTCATCAGCTGTCATACAGTTTAGGGTATGGTGACCGAGGCAGGGAAATTGGCACATGGTGCATGGCACCGGCTTAAGTGCATGCCGTGGTGAACATGTGGGTATAAGGATGGGTGTAGGGGGATGGGTGTAGGGGCAAGTGAGCTCCCGGGGGGGGGTCCTTTTAGGCTAGGGGTGTAGGGTTAGGCGCATTTGCATGTAGCGTGTCATCAGCTGTCATAAAGTTTAGGGTATGGTGACCGAGGCAGGGAAATTGCCACATGATGCATGGCACCGGCTTAAAGCGCAAGCTGTGGTGAACATGTGGATATATCGTGAGCTCCCGGGGGGGTCCGTTTAGGCTAGGGGTGTAGGGTTAGGCGGATTTGCATGTCTCGTGTCATCAGCTGTCATACAGTTTAGGGTATGGTGACCGAGGCCGGGAAATTGGCACATGATGCATGGCATTGGCTTAAAGTGCAGGCCTGGTGAACATGTGGGTATAAGGATGGGTGTAGGGGGCTTCGTGAGCTCCCGGGGGGGTCCGTTTAGGCTAGGGGTGTAGGGTTAGGC
>LGRX02007647.1:0-13225 GCA_001247695.2 Cymbomonas tetramitiformis
GTGCCAAGTTTTGTGCTCTAGGACGCACGGGAAGCCCTCGGCTGTTTGGCATCTTTGGGTTTGGGTGTCACGTTCGAACCCAAACCCAAAACATCTGCCTTAGAAATAAATTGCGCGTTTCGCGCACAAGTAACTTGAAGTCTTGAGCTTCCGGTAACTTAAATATATGTACCATGGTAGTATTCGTGCCAAGTTTCGTGCTCTAGGACGCACGGGAAGCCCTCGGCTGTTTGGCATCTTTGGGTTTGGGTGTCACCTTCGAACCCAAACCCAAAGGCAAAGGCATAGGACAGTTTCGTAGATTCTGTCCCGATGCCTTTGCAACCTCGCTTGCTAACTCATATTACAATGAATATTCAACATTCACGCGTTGGATACCCCACGCCAACGGGAAGCGCTCGGCTGATTTGTTATTTGGGTATGCGCACCCAAATGACAAAAAACGCATCTTTGAAACTCGTTAGTTTCAAAGATGCGTGGCTGATGCCTTCGTGCTTATGTGTGTTAATCCATATGAAATATTCCATGGAATAAATGTGAATATCCCGCACAAACGGGAAGCGCTCGGCCGTTTTGTAAAATTAGGGTGCACCCAAAATACAAAACGCATCTTTGAAACTCGGAAGTTTCAAAGATGCTTGCCGGTCGCGTGCAGCGGTAAAAGGCA
The DNA here is from genome assembly GCA_001247695.2 of Cymbomonas tetramitiformis. Lineage (NCBI taxonomy): Eukaryota > Viridiplantae > Chlorophyta > Pyramimonadophyceae > Pyramimonadales > Pyramimonadaceae > Cymbomonas > Cymbomonas tetramitiformis. The sequence goes on from LGRX02007647.1 coordinate 668, forward strand.
AGTCAAAGGGTTTAGAATCTAGAAGAAGTACAGTGGCCTTTTTTTCAAGCAGGACACGCCGTGAGTGTCTATTACAACGGCGCCCACCATTATCACAAGCGAGACAAACCTTCTTAAAGCTTTTTGGAGGCTTCCTCATGATGGCACCGGCGGGAACGAGAGCGTTTGACCTGTGTGCACATTATTTGAACACGAGTCGTGAAAAGGACCACCGGTCATAGCCGGATGACATCAAGAAAACTTATTCTAAAGTAACGATGAAAACGGGTTATTCTAAAATTATGAAAACTTATTCTATATTAATTATTTTCCCCCGTGGGTGTGCGCCGCGCTCTGCGCCCGTCGGTGGGGCGGGTGTGTGCGGCGCGGTGCTCCCGGGTCATCGGTACCTCCCCCACAAGTGGGCTCGGAACACCCGGGCGCCATGCGCGCGCTGCTCGCTGCTCCCTCCAACACGCCCCGTGTCGCTCGTCGTGTGTGGGTGCAGCGGCGCATCACCCCCCCAGTGGCAGCTCTCTGCGTACGAGCAGCTGCCTCTCTCGCCCGCGGTGGCGTCCCACGCGCGGCGGCGCGCTCTCACCCCCCCCCTCAAAACTCACGGCGTGCTCCAGCGCGTGATGTGAGGCGGCCTCGGGGGAGGGCGCGGCGGCGGCACGCCTAGAGAGCAAGTCTCCTCGGCGGCGTGTGGCTCCGCAACCCCATCGCAGGGTGCGGACGCCCAAAGCGCTGGCCCCTCCGGCCTCGGCGACACCCTTGTGGGTGTGCGCCGCGCTCTGCGCCCGTCGGTGGGGCGGGTGTGTGCGCCGCGGTGCTCCCGGGTCATCGGTACCTCCCCCACAAGTGGGCTCGGAACACCCGGGCGCCATGCGCGCGCTGCTCGCTGCTCCCTCCAACACGCCCCGTGTCGCTCGGCGTGTGTGGGTGCAGCGGCGCATCACCCCCCCAGTGGCAGCTCTCTGCGTACGAGCAGCTGCCTCTCTCGCCCGCAGTGGCGTCCCACGCGCGGCGGCGCGCTCTCACTCCCCCCCTCAAAAATCACGGCGTGCTCCAGCGCGTGATGTGAGGCGGCCGCGGGGGAGGGCGCGGCGGCGACACGCCTAGAGAGCAAGTCTCCTCGGCGGCGTGTGGCTCCGCAACCCCATCGCAGGGTGCGGACGCCCAAAGCGCTGGCCCCTCCGGCCTCGGCGCCACCCCTGTGGGTGTGCGCCGCGCTCTGCGCCCGTCGGTGGGGCGGGTGTGTGCGCCGCGGTGCTCCCGGGTCATCGGTACCTCCCCCACAAGTGGGCTCGGAACCCCCGGGCGCCATGCGCGCGCTGCTCGCTGCTCCCTCCAACACGCCCCGTGTCGCTCGGCGTGTGTGGGTGCAGCGGCGCATCACCCCCCCAGTGGCAGTTCTCTGCGTAGGAGCAGCTGCCTCTCTCGCCCGCGGTGGCGTCCAACGCGCGGGGGCGGCGCGCTCTCACTCCCCCCCTCAAAAATCACGGCGTGCTCCAGCGCGTGATGTGAGGCGGCCTCGGGGGAGGGCGCGGCGGCGACACGCCTAGAGAGCAAGTCTCCTCGGCGACGTGTGGCTCCGCAACCCCATCGCAGGGTGCGGACGCCCAAAGCGCTGGCCCCTCCGGCCTCGGCGACACCCCCGTGGGTGTGCGCCGCGCTCTGCGCCCGTCGGTGGGGCGGGTGTGTGCGGCGCGGTGCTCCCGGGTCATCGGTACCTCTCCCACAAGTGGGCTCGGAACACCCGGGCGCCATGCGCGCGCTGCTCGCTGCTCCCTCCAACACGCCCCGTGTCGCTCGGCGTGTGTGGGTGCAGCGGCGCATCACCCCCCCAGTGGCAGCTCTCTGCGTACGAGCAGCAGGGGAGAAGTCCTGTCGCGATTGACCGGCCCCTGGCCGAGAGAGTCTCCCAAAAAGAGGGTTTGGCCGAAGATTGGCCGAAAGAATTTTGACCCTTAAGTATGCAAAAAGATGTCAAAACAAGAAAAAACAAATGTTTTCCCGAAAACTGGCCGAAAGGCCTCCGGAGAGGACTTCTGCCCTGACGAGCAGCTGCCTCTCTCGCCCGCGGTGGCGTCCCATGCGCGGCGGCGCGCTCTCACTCCCCCCCTCAAAAATCACGGCGTGCTCCAGCGCGTGATGTGAGGCGGCCTCGGGGGAGGGCGCGGCGGCGACACGCCTAGAGAGCGAGTCTCCTCGGCGGCGTGTGGCTCCGCAACCCCATCGCAGGGTGCGGACGCCCAAAGCGCTGGCCCCTCCGGCCTCGGCGACACCCTGTGGGTGTGCGCCGCGCTCTGCGCCCGTCGGTGGGGCGGGTGTGTGCGGCGCGGTGCTCCCGGCGGGTCATCGGTACCTCCCCCACAAGTGGGCTCGGAACACCCGGGCGCCATGCGCGCGCTGCTCGCTGCTCACTCCAACACGCCCAGTGTCGCTCGGCGTGTGTGGGTGCAGCGGCGCATCACCCCCCCAGTGGCAGCTCTCTGCGTACGAGCAGCTGCCTCTCTCGTCCGCGGTGGCGTCCCACGCGCGGCGGCGCGCTCTCGGCGGCGGTGCGCTGCTGCAGCACCCTGCGCACAGGCGTAGCTGCGGCGCTCGGTGCGCTCGCGCTGATCGAGGACAACCGCTGCCGAGGGCTCGGGTGCCCATCTGTGGAGGGCTCAGCGAAGCGACAGCGGAGTCTCGAGGGGAGCCGCTGTGGAGGGCTCACACTGCTGCGGCGCTTGATGCTGCTGGTGCTCAATGCATGGGCACCCGGGGGGGTGCGCGCGGCGAGGGCGGCCTCTCGGGGGTGGTGCGCACGGCAAGGGCGGCCTCTCGGGGGTGATGCGCGCGGCGAGGGCGGCCTCTCGGGGGTGGTGCGCACGGCGAGGGCGGCCTCTCGGGGGAGGTGCGCACGGCGAGGGCGGCCTCTCGGGGGTGGTGCGCACGGCGAGGGCGGCCTCTCGGGGGTGGTGCGCACGGCGAGGGCGGCCTCCTGGGGGTGGTGCGCACGGCGAGGGCGGCCTCTCGGGGGTGGTGCGCACGGCGAGGGCGGCCTCTCGGGGGTGGTGCGCACGGCCAGGGCGCCCTCTCCTCTCGGGGGCGCAGCAGCAGCACCACCCCCTGCAGCAGCAGCACCACCCCCTTGGCTGATCGGGGAGAGCTGCTGTCGAGGGCTCTGGTGCCCAACTGTGGAGGGCTCAGCGGAGCGGCGGCAGGGGTTTGAGGGGAGCCGCTGTGCGCTGCTGCGGCGCTGGGCGCACTGGTGCCGTTGCGGCGCTCGGCGCACGGGGGCGATTGTGGTGCTCAGTGCGCTTGTGCAGACGCGGAGGACCTGCTGCGGAGGGCTCAAGGGGAGCCGACGTGGAGGGCTCTCGCTGCTGCGGCGCCGGGTGCACTGGTGCCGCTGCGGCGCGTGCGTACGGGTAGACGCAATGAACTGCGCAGCTGCAGTGCACACGACACTGGCGAAGGTGCATTGGAGCCGGATCCCAATCCTCCCGGGTCGCGGTGCACGTCTGCGTCTCGGAACCGCGTCATGGGCCACGCTTCGGCGGAGGGCTCAGGGCAGCCGCTAGGGGACTCAGAGGCCCACTTAGCGCGCATGTATGCGACGTGCATGCTGGTATAAGCCCCCCCCCACCATGCCACATAGTCCCAATAGTCTCAGTCGCCGGCCACCTCCGCGTCCCAGAACCGCCTCATGGGCTGCCCCCCCCACAAAGACGGAAGCTCCTGCGACCAATCCTCATAATCCTACCAAAACGGAGCCCTACGCACGGCAGGGCGACACCGGGTGCTCCCTAAGGCCAGTGCCTTCAAGCAGTGGCCCCCCGGGTTAGCCGGCGTGGCTTCCTCATAGTGCCTCGAACGAGCAACATAGACCACAACCGGCGGGACACCAAGATTGGCGAACGCCGTTCACAGGTCGGCGGAGTCCGGAGAGGCACTTAAAAACGTTTGTTGCTCCATCATCCTACTCCAAACATCATCCTATTCTAAACCAAAAAAAAACAACGCAAACGCACAAAAGTATAAAACAAAACCAATCACTACACAACAAACGCACACAACAACATCTAAAAGCAAACATCAAGAACAAAGGAAACCGCACAAACAGATCTTACCGACTGAACATCCTCCGCACGATACGCAAACATCCAACTGCAAATACGCACTACAAGCGAAACGAGTGAGTTCCAACACTACAACTCATAAAACGGAGAAGGAAGAAGGGAAAACACTCAGGGCAACTCAGCAGACGCAACATCTACACGCATCTTAAGCGACAGCGCGACCCGACGCAAGGGAGCGCGAAAGCCGAACATCCCATCCCACAAGGCCTCCTGCCAGGCGCCCGTAGCAACGGGCTAACGTTCGCCAACGGCTGACGTTCAAGTCAAAAACAAAATACGTAACACGAGCGAAAAACGCAAAAACAGCAAGGACATCTTACATCTCACACTCAAACGCAGGAGGCCAAAAGAAAATGAGGGAACCACGCAAGGCTGTATCGCGACGCCAACCACCCAAGTCCAAGTAGTCCACCTCGTCAATAAAGGGGCAAGCAGGGCGCGAGCCAACATCAGAATCAACGCGGAAGCGATACCCCACAACCCGACAGGCCCACATCTACCGAAACCTGCGCAAGGAACACAGATCTCTACGCCCGGGATACCAATTGTACCTGGGTACTATGCTACACACTCGTGGGTCAGGGCCACTCTGTATGTTATTTCATGTCTTTTTGGGAGAGCTATGCAAAGGTACATATTTCTTTTTATATTATATCACTGGATCAGGGCCAGACTGAGGTGCACGTCCGAAGACATTTTTCTTAGTTTTTAACAGCAGGCCGAGCTCTTCCCCCGTTCCTCCTATATGTGCATTTCTATCTCACACATGTCTCACGAGCATACTCGAGCTATCGGATCGCGGATCGATATCGAGTCGGGCCAGCACTCTACGGTATGGAGTCTCTATACTCCCCAAGTGCTTAAGGCGTCGTGCCCCCTGGCACACATACTCCAAATGCCATTCTCTGTGTGTAAATGGCGGTCAAAGGCAAACGTCAACGGAAAACCAGCTGTTGGGGGAATTCCTAGATGGTCATTTTACCCACCCTCTAGGTGCCATGTGTTCGAGCGTGTCGGCAGCGTTTTACCGTTGGTTATGGTCTGGTAGTACCTGGTGGTGCTTACGCACCAGGCGCCACCATCATGTCTATCGCCTTCGCCAATGACGGGAACTCTGTCCACGACGAGTTGCGTCCGCAGCATTTCCCACTCTCCCCTCCACCTTGCGTGCCCCTTGGCCATTGTCTGGTGGTGTGTGGTGGTGCTGCTGCACCCATCCCACCATTTCTCCTCTCTGCTTTCGCACTCTTGTGCGGCAGAGTGGAGCCACGCCGCACTTTACACCTCCGCCCCCCTCAGGGTGTTCGCATCCCCGCACGGGCTCTGGTGGTGCCTTGCACCATTGCCCCGCACCGCGTGGGCGTTGGATGACGACATCATCCTAGCGGCGCTCGACTTCGTCCACGATCGAGGACTCCGCCGCCACCCACCCTCGCACGCTGGAGCCTAGTGGCTACTGTTAGCCTGCGGGAGTACGCATCCCCGCAGCACATGCATGGGCATAATCCCCTAGAGCATGCATTTTGGGACCAGCGCAGGCTGAGCTGTACTAGCTGGGTTGCAAAAGACTCCTTTGGGTCCCGCATGATGCTTGTTTTATTAGGGTTTTGCCTTTGTAGCTAACGCCGTAGGATGCACACTGAGAAGGAATCGTGGTAGAATGTGGTAAACTGGTGTTAAAATGTGGTAAACTGGTGGTAAACGGCGGTAAGCCCCTATGTGGGGTGGTAATCAGGTGGTAAACGTTAAAATATTTATAAAAAAAAATAACTGACGGTAAATCATTGGTAATTTGCGGTAACATAGGTTGAAGCATGGTAAAAGCCTGGTAATTTCAGAACGGAGCGTGGTAAACGAGGATCTGGAATGGTAAATGGTCGTGGCCTAATGGTAAATGGATATAAAACTTCGCAATGTAGTATAAATATAGAGACGGAGCTGGTAAACCGTGGTAAACGAGGATCCTGAATGGTAGATGTGCAATTCTCTGGTCTGTGGCCAAGGTAGAATTGACAGGAGTGGAGCGACTGGCGAATGGCGGCCAGGTATGAACGCAGGCAGGGGTATACATCATCGTTCAGTAGATAGGTGGGATGCGTCACATACAGATCGTATCATACCTGTCTCGGCTAAACCAGTAGGGAGCCGAAAGGTAGCCGATTTTAGTGGCCACGCGCACCATAGCTGGTAAGAGAGAGGTAACGTAGCCAAGAAACCAAGTTAGGTTCTTGAAGTTGAAGTTTTCAAAAAACAGTTAAACTGTAACAGTTTATTTTTTTGTTTATTTAATTTAAGTAGCAGAAGGTCGAGAAAGAAAATGGCTGGTAAGTAGTTTTACTTTTTTCTTGAATCACGCGGGTGACAGAAAGCAGTTCTGTTGCAATGTATGCAGAACAGGTAGTTTACTTTTAAAAGCGAGTACTGTTACTTAAGAATGGAGAGTACCCGAACAGGAGCAACGAGCGCTGCTGAACAAGGTGCACCTAAACGGGCAAGGACGGCCACGGTTGGCAGCGAGGCAGGCCAGGCCGCACTCGCTCCAAAGGTTACGTGCCCCATGCTTGTCTCTTGTGGATGTGCATGTTGGATAGGTTCGTGGCTTAATTAGTTAACCGCTGTTCGACTGAAAGAGCGGACGGCTCCTGAAAGTTTCTGCGTAAATAGGTGGTCAGCGAATATGTGGATACACACAGCCGGTGACTGCGCCCTGGTGCGGAATCACGTGCTTAGGAAAAGTCACCGGCTGTGCGTATTCATTCAGGTATGCAGGCCAGGCCGCACTCGCTCCAAAGGTTACGTGCCCCATGCTTGTCTCTTGTGGATGTGCATGTCGGATAGGTTCGTGGCTTAATTAGTTAACCGCTGTTCCACTGAAAGAGCGGACGGCTCCTGAAAGATTCTGCGTAAATAGGTGGTCAGCGAATATGTGGATACACACAGCCGGTGACTGCGCCCTGGTGCGGAATCACGTGCTTAGGAAAAGTCACCGGCTGTGCGTATTCATTCAGGTATGCGGACTCCCCTGCTTTCCGGCATGCACGCTGTGGGATGCCACTGCTGTGGGAATATCCCATGGTTTCCGCAGTGGATTCAAACATGCTTTCGTGAACTGGTGCGCAGGCCTCCGAAGCTGCAACCGTGCAGGGAGGCGGCCTCCCCCCGGTCGCTGGAGGAGTGGTCGAGGAAACCCCGGTAAGACCGTGAACTTTTCCTTCCCCTCCCTTCCCGTACGGGATCCCGCCCGCCCGCCCTTCATCTAGTGAACGCAGCCGCCACTCCGCGGGTGCCTGGTCAGCAGCTTGTCGGGCGACTGTTCATCTGCGGTTGCGAATCAGCGGCCAAGGGGTGGACAGCGAGTCATGGGTGGGATTGTTTTTTTTCCCCGGCATATATCTTTGTGTATTTCTTTGTAGAAAGGTGCATAGGGTGCACGCAAGGAACATAGGGCCCAGGGACAAAGGGTGCGGGGAGGCTGCTCCGCTCCGCGCCGAATCAGGCGCGTGGCGCGTGCGGCGCTCTCCCCGGCGCTGTGCCTTATCCTGCTTCATCTGCGGTTGCGAATCAGCGGCCAAAGGGTGAGCAGCGGCGCTGCAGGTCGTGGGTGGGGAGGGATGCGCAAGGGTGCGCGTACGGTAGATAGGTGCATAGTGTGCTCGCAAGGACCATAGGACCCAGGGACAAAGGGTGCGGGGAGGCTGCTCCGCTCCGCGCCGAATCAGGCGCGTGGCGCGTGCCGGGCTCTCCCCGGCGCTGTGCCTTATCCTGCTTCATCTGCGGTTGCGAATCAGCGGCCAAAGGGTGAGCAGCGGCGCTGCAGGTCGTGGGTGGGGAGGGATGCGCGAGGGTGCGCGTACGGTAGATAGGTGCATAGTGTGCACGCAAGGACCATAGGACCCAGTGGCACCAGGGACAAAGGGTGCGGGGAGGCTGCTCCGCTCCGCGCCGAATCAGGCGCGTGGCGCGTGCGGCGCTCTCCCCGGCGCTGTGCCTTATCCTGCTTCATCTGCGGTTGCGAATCACCGGCCAAAGGGTGAGCAGCGGCGCTGCAGGTCGTGGGTGGGGAGGGATGCGCGAGGGTGCGCGTACGGTAGATAGGTGCATAGTGTGCTCGCAAGGACCATAGGACCCAGGGACAAAGGGTGCGGGGAGGCTGCTCCGCTCCGCGCCGAATCAGGCGCGTGGCGCGAGCCGCGCTCTCCCCGGCGCTGTGCCTTATCCTGCTTCATCTGCGGTTGCGAATCAGCGGCCAAAGGGTGAGCAGCGGCGCTGCAGGTCGTGGGTGGGGAGGGATGCGCGAGGGTGCGCGTACGGTAGATAGGTGCATAGTGTGCACGCAAGGAGCATAGGACCCAGGGACAAAGGGTGCGGGGAGGCTGCTCCGCTCCGCGCCGAATCAGGCGCGTGGCGCGTGCGGCACTCTCCCCGGCGCCGTGCCTTATCCTGCTTCATCTGCGGTTGCGAATCAGCGGCCAAAGGGTGAGCAGCGGCCAAAGAGTGGCTCTCCCCGGGCCATCGACAGGGCCATGGATACCTGGCGATGTCGGTCCCGAGCTGCGCATGCTTCCACAGCCATCGAGTGTATGCCCCTGTGACAGTGTCCGTTCGCGTGTTTTTGTAGGGCCGCTCTCCCTGCTCTCTACGCACATGGCTGCTTGTAATAGTCCCCGGCGATGGCAAGTGTTTCATATGGTCGCTAGCAGCGGCAACTACCGGCCAGTTTAGTGAGCAGGCCGTGAGCAGGGATGGCGGAGGGTGCGCGTACGGTAGATAGGGGCAAAGCGTGCACGCAAGGAGCATAGGACCCAGGGACCAAGGGTGCGGGGAGGCTGCTCCGCTCCGCGCCGAATCAGGCGCGTGGCGCGTGCGGCGCTCTCCCCGGCGCCGTGCCTTATGCTGCTTCATCTGCGGTTGCGAATCTGCGGCCAAAGAGTGAGCAGCGGCGCTGCGAGTGGTGGGTGGGGAGGGATGGCGGAGGGTGCGCGTACGGTAGATAGGTGCAAAGCGTGCCCGCAAGGACCATAAGACCCAGGGACCAAGGGTGTGGGGAGGCTGCTCCGCTCCGCGCCGAATCAGGCGCGTGGCGCGTGCGGCGCTCTCCCCGGCGCCGTGCCTTATGCTGCTTCATCTGCGGTTGCGAATCAGCGGCCAAAGGTTGAGCAGCGGCGTTGCGAGTCGTGGGTGGGGAGGGATGGGCGAGGGTGCGCGTACTGTAGAAAGGTGCATAGCGTGCATGAAAGGACCATATGACCCAGGGGCAAAGGGTGCGCGGAGGCTGCATGATGGTGTGCATGGTGGGAAGGCGCCCGGTGATGGAAGGTTTTGATGTTCAATATGTGGGGACAGCTCCCCGGGCACGCGCCTGTCACCCGAGTAGATTTTGCGTGTTTCTTAAATTTCCAGCAGAATATTTATTTCGCTATAGATATTTTGGTGCCTAATTAATGCATATTGTTTTTTTCCCCCAGGAATTAGAAGATTCCAGTGAAGAGGAGGATGCACAGTTTCACTGTAGACTTTGCAAGATCTTTCTGTTTGATGTGCTGGTGTATGGATGTTATCTTTGTGAAGAATATCCATACCGCCACAACTGTTCCACAAATATGTTCTGCGAGTGTGGTGTGTTTTTGTGTGAGAACTGTGGGGGTCATGAGGAAAAGGTAGTGTGTAAAGCATGTAGGCAGGGGAAGATTTTTCATTAACTCAGACATGTATCAGATGATGGAATAACTTGTTTATTAGCAACTGATCACCTTCAGCACACTATTTACTACCTATTTCAACATCAAAAAATCTGCGATTATTGATATTGCATATCTTGCCGTATATAACTTTGTTTATATCTTTGTAGAAAGGTGCACAGGGTGCACGCAAGGACCAGAGGACCCATGGACAAAGGGTGCGGGGAGGCTGCTCCGCTCCGCGCCGAATCAGGCGCGTGGCGCGTGTGGCGCTCTCCCCGGCGCTGTGCCTTATGCTGCTTCATCTGCGGTTGCGAATCAGCGGCCAAAGGGTGAGCTGCGGCGCTGCGAGTGGTGGGTGGGGAGGAATGCGCGAGGGTGCGCGTACGGTAGATAGGTGCAAAGCGTGCACGCAAGGAGCATAGGACCCAGGGACCAAGGGTGCGGGGAGGCTGCTCCGCTCCGCGCCGAATCAGGCGCGTGGCGCGTGCGGCGATCTCCCCGGCGCCGTGCCTTATGCTGCTTCATCTGCGGTTGCGAATCAGCGGCCAAAGAGTGAGCAGCGGCGCTGCGAGTGGTGGGTGGGGAGGGATGGCGGAGGGTGCGCGTACGGTAGATAGGTGCAAAGCGTGCCCGCAAGGACCATAGGACCCTGGGACCAAGGGTGCGGGGAGGCTGCTCCGCTCCGCGCCGAATCAGGCGCGTGGCGCGTGCGGCGCTCTCCCCGGCGCCATGCCCTATGCTGCTTCATCTGCGGTTGCGAATCAGCGGCCAAAGGGTGAGCAGCGGCGCTGCGAGGGGTGGGGGGGGAGGAATGCGCGAGGGTGCGCGTACGGTAGATAGGTGCAAAGCGTGCACGCAAGGAGCATAGGACCCAGGGACCAAGGGTGCGGGGAGGCTGCTCCGCTCCGCGCCGAATCAGGCGCGTGGCGCGTGCGGCACTCTCCCCGGCGCCGTGCCTTATGCTGCTTCATCGGCGGTTGCGAATCAGCGGCCAAAGGGTGAGCAGCGGCGCTGCGAGTGGTGGGTGGGGAGGGATGGCGGAGGGTGCGCGTACGGTAGATAGGTGCAAAGCGTGCCCGCAAGGACCATAGGACCCAGGGACCAAGGGTGCGGGGAGGCTGCTCTGCTCCGCGCCGAATCAGGCGCGTGGCGCGTGCGGCGGTCTCCCCGGCGCCGTGTTATAGGCTGCTTCATCTGCGGTTGCGAATCAGCGGCCAAGTGGTGAACCGCGAGTCGTGGGTGGGACAGGCTTTGTGGAAGGCTGCCGTCGGACGGGCATATGACCAGGCGACCAGCGACGGCTGGCCATATGTAGGGTCTTATGTAGCGCGACGGCTGTATCCATATCCGTCAGCTTATGGACGGACATGGTATGGTGCGCAAGTGTTGTCCGCCAAGTGGGTCAACGAGGTGGGCGGCGAAGTAGAAGAATACGAAGGTCCTTGGGTCACGGGTTACGTACCGATCGTCACCTCGCCGCCGGATAGGGGTATCAATTTTTATGTTTCTGAGCGGCAGTTCATCCCTCCCGGTGCCATTGACCACGGGTTCCCAGAAGTGCATCGGGTCACCGTGCCTGCAGAAGGGCAGCCCCGGCTGCTGTTTAAAGTTCGATACCCTTGGGACGGGGACGAGGAGGAGCTGTGGCAGCATGAGGTGCTAGCTGGTGTCCTACACTTTTCGGTAGAGAAAGACCGTGGCTGCCGCATAGTGAAATCCAAGTAGTGGACAACTAGGCAAAAACATACCTCACCAACCGTAATTGATGAAGACATACGTTTATAACAGATGTATGCGTGCGTATTATTGTGTGTGCGTATTGTGTAGAAATATACAAATAAATAATAATAATAAACAAGAACCATGGGCGCGGGGGAGGCCGGTGTGCATGGTGGCACGGCGGCTGGTTATAGCAGGATGTTTAGGAGGAACTGCGCGACGTTATGGCAAATCGACCCTAGGTCACGGGCTTGCACAGGGAGATGCAATGGAGGAGGAATACACGTGGGAGGACGTCCAGAGAATCTTTTTCCCCAGATCCGAGGAGGCGTTCTGCATAGTGTGTTTAGAGGAAGTGGATCCGGAGGATGTAGTGGACTGCGGTGGCCTAGGATGCGAGTGTAAAGAGAAATACATGCATATTTGGTGTTTTTCTTTGCTTGTAGAAACCCTTGCCTCCTCGAGGTGGGTGACGTGCCCATGCTGTAGGCAGAAGTGGTTTGAGTGAACCTCTTTTCATCATGTGTGTACATTATGTGAATAGTACATTATGTAAATGCTACTGAGTCTCCGCTGGCCTTTTGTTGTTAACTTACAACTTGTTATTTGTTCTTTAAAAGTGATCATGTGGATGTTTTTTGTGTCCTTCAAAGTGTCAACCTGTGGTTGCGATCGTCGCTGGGGAGGGATGCGCGAGGGTGCGCGTACGGTAGATAGGTGCATAGTGTGCACGCAAGGACCATAGGACCCAGGGACAAAGGGTGCGGGGAGGCTGCTCCGCTCCGCGCCGCATCAGGCGCGTGGCGCGTGCGGCACTCTCCCCGGCGCTGTGCCTTATGCTGCGTCATCTGCGGTTGCGAATCAGCGGCCAAAGGGTGAGCAGCGGCGCTGCGAGTCGTGCGAGGTAGAGAAGTCTTAGGGGTCCCCTCGAGGCGGGATTGCTTGCGGGCTCCGTGCGAGGTAGAGAAGTCTTACGCAAGGGTCCCCTCGAGGCGGGATTGCCTGCGGGCTCCGTGCGAGGTAGAGAAGTCTTAGGGGTCCCCTCGAGG